>CATKHJ010404495.1:0-32642 GCA_949750685.1 Vernicia montana | reverse complement strand
GATTTTTTACACAATAAAAAAAATTCAATCATATCAATAGATTAATTATTGAATTATATTTTTAATAATAATAAGCACTTTTATATAATGGTAAGAATGTGATATATACAAAGGAAACTTTAAGTCTCTTGGCGCATGATGTAATTCCATGAAGTTTGATTCGAGGACGAATCATCTCAAGAAAGAAAGAATGACGGGATTCGAAATTCACAATTCTATATAAGATCTTATTTGAATGGTGTTTCATACATGATCAATACTTTTAAAAGAAATTTGAATTGATCTTCTTCTTGATGCAAGTTTCGGATTTCATTATGCCATGCTACTTGGGCAGTTTTGTTACTTAAACCCATTACCTATCTTAGTTTCATCTTTTATTAAGTGCATTAAGTATTTTGGACTGCCTAGGTTATATATTAAATCTAAGGGTTATTTAAACTACTTTATTTTTATATTTTAAGTAGTTTTGGGCATGTTTTAAGTTAGGTCAAGACTCAATACGAATTTTAGTTTATTTTTTATTCTAGAAGTTTATTTTCTTATTTAGGAAGGATTCCAATTGATTTTCTTGATTAGGAAGAATTCCAAACTTATTTTAGAATTCTAGAATAGTCTTGAATTTCTATAAATACTCAAGTTTTCTTTGACATATAATAGATTATTAATTAATGAAAATAGAATTTCGGTTTCTTTAAAAGAGTGTTCTCTTGTTTATTGATTCTTACTTGAATTAATGTTTATACAATTAAAGTTAATTACTTTGTGAGTATTTTATTCTAAGGTTCTCTTTCATGAGTTGATATTGTGTTGCGGAGACTATATTCCAAGGTGCTCTATCACGAGTTGGATTTGGGTCGAGGACTTGGCTTCGAATCTAATTTGACTTTTCAAGGAATCGCTTCCAAGCATAAAGGTATTGGATCTCAAAACAGATGATTGGGGTTCGTATCAGTTTGGTATCAGAGCTTAGTGTCACGGGGTTATGTTAACGCAACGAATATAACCCGTGCGGCACTTAGCAAACTTGCGGATAGTTGTGCTAAGTAAGCATTTGATGTGTGTAAGAAGAGAACAAGCAGTAATGAAGACAAGTTGAGATTAGGAAATGCTAAATCTTTACTATAAAAGAAGTGTTTACAAGCTAGAGAGTTGAGCTTGGAAGTATTACAATTATTGGCATACTTTACAAATGAGGGGGATGGCCTATTTATAGTGGTTGGCCTCTCAAATGTGTGGCTATAATTTATCTTTATGAATTATCTAGAATTTTCTAGGCTAATATTTATTCTAGAGCTTCCTAGGAATGTAGCCCACGAAGTGCCTAGGAAGGTTCCTGGTTGGCCAATCAACTTGAATTGACTTATGGAAGTTTCCGGAGATTTCTGGCCTATTCTTACGCCAACCGAGGTTAAATTGGCTATTTCTCCTACCCATGGCTTGCTGGGCACGTGCATGAGGGCATTCTGGAAGCTTCTAGCGCCTGCTGGCATCTTCCAGCGCCAATTAGGATGTGCCTGGTGAGTGGCTTCGCCCATCCGAGGTTACATAGGCGAGATTTCTCGCATATTCCATAAGCTTTGCGTGGGCAGGCCGCGCGCTGGCACGCTATCGTGCTAGGCTTGCGTGCTGTTTAGCCTGTCGCGCTAATCTTGCGGGTCTTCTCGCATGAGCATGGTGGCTTTGCGAGGATTTCTGCCCGAATGACGCTCAACAACCCAATTTCCTCGCCAATCATGCCATTTTGCTCTCCCATCAGCCCTTTTTCTTGCCAAGGGAAGCTGCCTTGGCCTATTCTCATGCTTGTTGTGGGCTAGGTGCGTAGCTTCATTCGCGGAACATAACATTAAGCTCTAAATCAAGTTTGCGTATCTTTCGTTTACTTTGTTTTCGTGTTTTCTTGTTTATGTGTCTTTCAGTTTGTTTCCATTTTAAGTTACTTTGTCAAATTAAGTCATAAAATCACTTTTTCTTTAATAAAATCTAAATTCGAAATTAAAAATAATAATAAAAAAAATATTTCACAACTTAAGTTCTTGTATTCGTTTTGCTCAAAACTTGCTTTCAATAGTGTTTATTTGATTCTATTACTTTTGTTTCTTTTTATTTGGTCAAAAATCAGTTGTTTACATCATAAAACAACAAAAAAACAATCAACTTAATATTCGAAATTCACTAGTGTCTTGTTATTCAATTCATTTGCTTATAAGTGTCTTGTTTTCATTGTTTAAGCTTTTCTTCAATTCAAATCTGTTTGATTTGTTTCTTAATAGTCAATTATTGTTTAAATCTTCAATTATTGAGTGTGATTAATTTTTGGATAAAAAAAATCAGAATTGATTTCAAAAAAAAAAAAAAAGAGATCAAAATTCATCCAAAAAGAAAGAAGAGAAAAAAATCTTCTAAAGAGAAGAGAAAAAGTGTTTATATAGGCTGAATTAACTTCCTAGTAAAGTGTGGAAAAAAAAGAAATTAATTAATTGTTTTCCCATTGCCTAAAATAAAGCTGAAATTGATTTTCAATATCAAACTAGGAAGAAGTGCATTAATTGAATTAAAATTAGGATTGAAGTAGGATTTGGCTATTCAACTTAAGAATCATAATCGGATTAGGTTCAAAATTTCTACCTCCCTAATCCTACTAGGTTTAGGATTTCTAATTTTTTTTTAATTTGTCAATTTGTATGTTTGAGTCATTCTAGGTTTCCTATTCCCAGTCCTATTAGGATTAGAATTCCTAATTTTTTTTTGTTTCGTGTTCTTTATGTTCATTCGTGTCTTCATTTCGTTTGTTATTCTCTCATTTTTCTAAGTTTATTTTTACCTTAGTTTTCATTATTAGCATTGTAATTAGTAGATATTGTAATATTTTGATTCTTGTAATTGTTTCAAACAAGAGAATTGAGTGGAAAAATATTAGCGTGAGCTTATCTAGAGAAAAGTCATTGAATTGAGTGAAACAAACACGAGTGAACTTGAGTGATTAAATTATTTGAGTGAAATACGTGAGGAAGTGAAGTGAGAATTTTTTTTTTCTTTTCTTCACTAACATTGTTTTGCAGATTTAAAAGATGAATGGAAATCAAGGAAATCCACATGGAAACATAGATCCAATTCAAGCCTTAATGGAGATGTTTTAAGCCATGGAACGAAGAACTAATGATAGAATAGATAGGATATAGGCTTTGATCACAAGGGGGCATCTACCAAATGCTTAAAACCTTCCAAGACAATCTAGGCGATTTCAAAGAAGAGTTCATGAAGATGAAAGAAATAGGGGATGATCATCATATGAGGAGATTTTAATGAAAGTTAAGGCTAAATGTGAAAGAAGACAGAATGTATCTAAGCCATCAATGGAGGAGATAAAAGGTAAAAATGATAATGTTTAACTCATAATATGTGAACTCGAGCAAATCACTTGTGAATATAATTTGGTGGATGCAAATAATGAATAAATCAACCATGTTGTAAAAGTTACTCATAAAAATGACTTATTACCTTTGGAGTTTGCAAGTGAAGAGTCCTCATTAAAAGAAGAAGTTGTTTTTCATGAAGAAATTTGAGCAATCAATACTCATCAAAAAATCAATGAGGAAGAAAAAATTGTAGTTCAATTAGAAGTACAAAAAGTTGAAGAAGAAAAAAAGATTAAAGAATAAAGATGTTTCTGATTTGTTTCATATTTCTAACATAGATTTTGTATTTTCTAATGATTTCTTTAATGTTTCTCTAACAAAATTTCAGATCTTTCAAGTATTTCAAATGCTAAAAATCAACAAGGAAGAAATATGGCAATTTTGTGTGTTGTTAATTCCTTTACTTCATCACTTCAAAATTCGAGGTCGAGTTTTCTCTAACAATTGGAGAATGATACATACAAAGGAAGCTTTAAGTCTCTTGGCACATGATGCAATTTTATAGAGCTTGATTCGAGAACGAATCATCTCAAGAAAGGGGAATGATGGGATTCGAAATTCACAATTTTATACAAGATCCTATTTGAATGGTGTTTCATGCATGATCAAGACTTTTAAAAACAATTCTAATGGATCTTCTTCTTGATGCAAGTTTCGGATTTCATTATGCCATGTTACTTGGGCTGTTATGTTACTTAAGTTCTTTATCTATCTTAGTTTCATCTTTTATTAAGTGTATTAAGTATTTTGGGCTGCCTGTATTATATATTAAGATCAATGGTTATTTAAATTACTTTATTTTTATGTTTTAATTAGTTTTGGCATGTTTTAAGTTAGGTTAAGGCCTAATATGAATTTTAGTTTATTTTCTATTCTATAAGTTTATTTTCTTATCTAGAAAGGATTTCTATTGATTTCCTTAATTAGGAAGAATTCCTAACTTATTTTAGAATTTTAGAATAGTCTTGAGTCTCTATAAATACTCAAGTTTTCTTTATAATTCGACAGATAATAGATTATTGATTAATGAAAATAGAACTTCGATTTCTTTAAGAGAGTGTTCTCTTATTATTAATTCTTGCTTGAATCAATGTTTATACAATCAAAACTAATTACTTTGTGAGTATATTCCAAAGTGTTCTATCACGAGTTGAATTTGAGTTGCGGACTTAGTTTCGAATCTGATTTGGCTTTTCAATGAGTCGCTTTCAAGCGTAAAGATATTGAGTCTCAAAACAGGTGATTGAAGTTTGTATCAAAATGAATATATCTAAAGTAAGTGAAGAAGTTTAAAATTTATTAAACTTTTATTGATAGATGCATGTTTTACTGTGAATATGTGACTGCTTTGTTGCTAATAGATGCAACTTTTATTTGACATTGCAAAACTAAAAAAAAAAAAAAAGAAAGAAAGACGATTTCAAAAAAAAAAAAAAAAAAGAGAAAAAAATATTATTTTTTATTTAAATAAGAATAAATTTTTTTTTTTTCAATTTTGATTTTGTGATATAATTGTAATGAACTTTTCAAATTAGATAAAAATTGTCTATTTTTTTTTTTAAATGGGATATAATTACAAAAAGCCATAAAAGTTTAAAATAGATTTATTTAATAGATTTTTATTTTTTTTAATTTTGACTTTTAGATACAATTGCACTAACTTTTTTTAAATTGAGGTAAAATTATCTAATTTTTAATGAAAGAGAATGAAAGTGTCAAAAGACTCCATCAAATTGTGGTGGGGATATAAATAGAAATAACTTGTCTTAAGGGACAGTGTCAGTGTGTGTTTTGTGTTCTCAACAAAAGCAAATGCCAAGATAATAAAAGCGATATTATAAGGTAAAAAAAAAAGTGAAAAACCACAAAAGCCTTTGCTCTTGGCGGCAATTAGCATTTTCAGTTGCTGAGTCAGCTTTTAAGAAAAAAATTGTAAAAGACAAAAAAACCCCACCAATCTTCTGGGCCCGCCTTGATTGACTTCTACGCGAAGTTTCGTCCGTTGAAGAAGGGTTCTTCGGTCCCACCCACCTCCCTTTGTTAACGGGCGTGCTAGATAGGTCTGCAATTTCTCCTCACACGTGTCTTCCATTGTTTGGTAATCAAGGAGAGGTGGGGCCAAAAGGTCCAAGTGGATCTCTGAAAGGAGGAAAGTGGCTACAGTAGTCAAGTAGATGACAATGGTGGTCCTCTTTCCAGGAAATTGACATATTTTGTAATTTAATTCAACAAGACGTAAATTAGGTACAAATATGACAAATGCTCAATTTCAGTAATTCACTTTGTTTTAGCAACCCATGAATTAACATTAATCAAGTGGTTATTAATTATCTATCTCAATTTCAGTAAATTATTTTTTTATCATTTTAACAAATTCATTTCTGTTTACAAATATAGATTAATCAATAAAAATCATTCCAACAATGCATCATACATTCCTCCATCATCCCATATTTATATTATTTAATTTATTTATAAATATTATGCGGGAAACATAATATATATACACATACACATACACATATCGTACTTTTCATAAATATTTTAGTTTTCAGTTAATATATAATTGTCTTGATCTACAAATAATTACCATTCTACTTTCTTTCATTTTAATTAGTTGTCATTCCCAAAAATCGATCGGTTGCTTGACCAAGTAGAAGAAGTACATGCATGTGACTATCTAGCTAGTTTTGGCTGATGCGAGAAAATTCTATACAAGAGGGAAATATATACATATTTAATTGAAAAATGATTTCTATATATTTAATAATTTACTGGTAAGCATCAAAATCCTAAGAAGCTCACAATCATATATGATCAAGAAATTGACTTATAGAGATGCTAGTATCATCAATGTCCCCCAATACAGTATACAGGCAAGCTACAAACTATATCTTAAGTAGTTGAGACACTTGAAATTCACTAATATATATATATATTAAAAAAAAAAAAAAAAAGTTACAAAACAAGCCCCGCATGCTGTGCAATGCAAGAAAACAAATAATCATTCCCCTTTTTGACACAGATAATAAGCGACAGAATTAAACCCAAAAAAAAAAAAAAAAAAAGTTCAAACACCATATACAAAAATTAAGCTTTTACTATATGTATAAAGATCCTTTATTTGGTGGTGGGCAAAAAAGAGTAAGAGAAAAGAGGTCTATCTTTAGGGCACCATACATAAACACATAAATCTCTTTCTTTCCCTGTGGAAACGTGCAGGCACTGTACATATATTAAAAAAGAGGGTCTGCATGCGGGAATATATAACGTTACCACCTATATAGGGTCTCACTCTACAGTATGCGTGCTCCACAGCTGCCTCTTAGCACAATAAATAAAACCTTTCCCTACCTACTTGTTATATAAATGTGAGTCTAAGAGTCTTCTCTTTCTTTCTCTCTAAAACTATACTCATTTATATACACAAAATGGCCATGGTGATTGTTTTCAAGTTTGTGGAGCTACTTATGATCTATCAACAAAAGAAATTTAGGGTTTTATTTGGTTTCCATGGCTTTCCAAGCTAAGAAGAAGTATACATATCTATGCAAGGGGAATCAAGAGCTCCTGGTCCGAACGATCACTTATTTATTATTATGATGAGTTTTTTTTTTTTTTTTTTTTTTTTTACTTTGGTTTTCTTTCATATTTTATAGTTTGTATGACAATTTATTTTTCTTCTTCTTGTTGTTTTTGGGTTGCTAATTAAGCATTATCGAGTTTTCTTTTGAGGTTTAGGTTGTACTTGCAGTACAAATAATTATTAGTAGGAGTGTTGTTATTAGGTTGTGTTTGAAGAAAAGAGTTAGATGTATGTAAGTATATTAATTAACTGTGTGCAAGTGCTTATAATTATTAATGATTTAATGTAATAAATTTCATGTTCTACTCCGATTTAGTACTCTTTTTATATTTTTAGTTGCTTAAATTAATTTTGCTGTCTATTTTCTTCTCTCTCAAACGGATATATTTTAATTATTGATCAAACTGCTTTTTAACCAGCAATGTCATGAGAACAGTTGTTAGAAAAATCCAATTAATTAATAATATATATCCATTTAGCAGCTTAATTTGCTTCTTGCCCATTAATTTTTACCTGTTGATTAACCACTTCCTAAATCAGGCATTTGAGTATATTCAAACTGAAAAAAAAAAAAAAAAAAAAAAGTACTCTATAATTAAGAAAGTGATGTTTTACTTCTTCATTATAATATGAGTCGATGGGTAGAGCTGTTTATTTCAAAAATTTTTGAGTAACATGGTCTTAACCAATGATATATGAATTCATCACCATTCTTTCTTAATTCCCAGCTTATAAAAGAAAATTATTTCTATCATATACTTTAATTGAATATATATATATATATATATATATATATATGGTTAATTAGTTTATTATTATTATTGCCACATATAACTTCCAAGGGGTTTTCCTAATGATTTTTTTTTGGTTGGATCACGATTTTTTAATGGATATAGTTAATTATGGGTAGGGCTGACTCTTTCTCTTTTTAATCTTTTGAGTTTTGACATGTATGTACTGTTTTGCTACTGTCTTCTAGTTCACCCCTAAAACTCAAATTAAATGAAAACCAAAGGGCAAAGAGTAGCCTCAGTTTCTGACATTTTTAAACATGACAAGCTGTAATATTCATTATTTTTCCCTACTTTGCTTTTCTTTAATCATGAAAAGATTATTTAGGTTGACTATGGGTTTATGTTGTGCCTACTGATCCTTGGACAGATTATATCTATGTTTCTTTCTTTCTTTCTTTTTTTTTTTTTGTTTTTTTGAAGATCTCGTAGATGCCAAAAACTAAAGCTAAAGCTTATTTTGTTCATGGTAACAATCATTTCTTTCTCCTTTTCTTTTTTAATAACTTAATGATAGCTAATTAATGAATAAAGCTGCTGTCTAAGTACAGGTTTTTATGAAATATACTTCTTCTATTTCATTCCAATTATCGTTTTTAATAATTTCACATAAATTAAGATATTATTAAATAACATAAGTATAAAATTAAAATAAAAAAATAAAAATAACTAAATTATTCTTTGAACTTATTGAAATGACTTGAAATTACTACAAACCCAATTAATTAATAAGGAATAAAAATAAAATTAAAAAAAATAATAACGCTTTATTGATTATTTAAAATGACATATAAATAGATTTTTTTTTTTTTTTTTTTTTTGGCAAAATGTCAATTAGAATGGAATGAATGAAGTAATAGAGGCCATTTGTTGGGGAGGCCTAGCTATTTGATCACTTCAAGAGAATTATGGAATTTGACAGAAAGTCAAATAGTTACTTCCTAATTATATAATATCCCAACATCAATGATTTTAATTTCTCTTTTTATCATGGACCCTAATTATGATATATATAATAAGCTAAAGCTTTGCATTTTAATTTGTTTTGTTATATGTATACATAGTGAATGTCTATTTATTCAATTTTCCTTTTGATATATCTTTTACAAATGTTGAAAATTTGTATATTTATGAAAGTGTCAATTTCAAAAGCTAATTATTAAAGTTGGTGAGCTAATTTCTAAATAAACTCATTTAATATATCTTATATTTAATTTATATGGGATTTCTCACAATATTATATCTTTAACACTCTCTCTCAAGTGGCAACTAGGTGAATTTTTTACTGGATGAAAGGCTCATTAACGAGTAAAGAGTCCAGTAAATAATAAATCACAAATGACCAACTGCTAGCACACACTAACTATAAGTAGCCCATTTGGCACTTGCCAAACAAATTTTAATGATGGTCCAAACGGGACAAAACCCAAACATGTGTACAAGCACGAATCCATCGATGCTTCAAGGTCATACTGGATTGTTTTTCATGCTCTGATACTATATTAATTTTTATGAATGAGAAAGGAAAACGAATATAAGAAAGTATTAAAAATACAAATATACGCAAACACATATTGATATATTGGATATTATCATAACTAAAATGACTAAAATTAGCCACGTATGTGATAAATTCTCACCATATATTAATCACTTATATTATTTCATTCCCAATCAATGTGAAATTATTCTTAACATTCTCTTTCAAGTGACAATTAGAACTGAATATCCAGCATAAGGAACTAGAAAATAAATTCTACACTCACAAGAAACGTAGCGGTTGGAACTGGACACCCAACGCATACATGCTATGATACCATTTTATAAATATTGGGAGCTTACATAATCTTAAGAGTGTCAATTTTAAAAATTAATTATTGAGATTGAAGAATTCATTTCTATATAAGTCCATTTAACATCTAATATTTAATCCCACAATATTATATCTTTAACAATATTGAAAATTTTTAAAACATTTTATAATTATACTACTGATAAATGTCTCTTATATTTTAGAATGTAATATAGTATTATTTTATTTATAGTTTAATATAACTAAAATTAAAGAATATATTAAAAAATAAAAATCTCATGTACACGGGGAGAGGTTTCTCATCACTAAAGAGATGGAGACCGAGAATGGCCCGTTTCTACCGGTCCTATCTTATAGCCATTTTTAGAGGTGTGTAAACGGTCAGTTTGGTTCAAAATCAAATCGAACTTAAATAACCGAAATTACATTTTCACAAAACTGAATCGAATCGAACTTATCCTCTGTTTGGAAGCAGGAGAAAGTTGGGGCGGAGAAAGGAAAGGGAGAGAAAGTAGTGGGGTGTTATAAATTTTTAAAGGTGTAAATGATCCGAACCGTTAGTGAGAGACTCGGTGTTCGGTTCGATAAAAACTTGTTCGAACTCAGTTCATTTTATAAACGAGCCAAACTTAAACCTTACTCGATAAATAAACGAATCGAGTTTGAGCAAAATTAAGTTCGGTTCGATTAGTCTCGTGAATAACTTGATTGTCGTGAACAGCTCGATTAATAGGCTTATGAACAACTTGATTATTATTATTATTAACTTAATAATTTTGACACTCCAAAAAATATATTTTAATACTCCTATAAATTTTTTGGTAATTCAATTTGATTAAAATATATGTACTCATGATTAACATAATCTAATATTTCCTTATTATATAATCTAATATTCTAATTTTTAAAAATATTTTTTTTATTAATTAATATTTTTATAATACATGTAATGCTCAATTTTATGATTGAATTTTTTTTCTTCTACTAATTGGATTTTTTTGTTTTTATATTAGTTTTAAGTATTTTTGTTATAATTATTTTATTAGAAATAAATGTTTTAGAAGTTGAGTATTTCGATAAGTTATAAACGAGTCGAACTCGAGTTTAACTCAATTATAATTTACTAACGAGTCGAATTTGAACATGATTTATTAATAAGTCGAGCTCGAGTTTAAACGAGTCAAGTTTGAACATAATTTTTAAGTTCAATCTAAAGATCGAGCTCGAGTTCAGAAAAAAAATATTGAGTCGAGTCTAAACAAACTAAAACTCAGTTTGGTTTGATTACAGCCCTATAAATTTTCACTTGTTTGGAAGTCTAGGAGAAAGAGGAGGGATGAAAAAAGCTAGTGAAAATATTCAATTGGGCCCACTATTTTACAATCACCCCAAATTGAGGTGAAAAGTGGGAGAAAATGTAGTCAATTACTTATTATTTTTTTTTTTTAAGAACAACTTATTTGCCTTTTAATTACATTTTAAAATTCAAATTATTAAGGACAAAATTGTAATTCAACTTTTTAATAAATATTTATTTTTTTTATTCTTCTCATTTTCTTTCCCTTAGTAATTTTCTACCCTTTCCAAACATATGAGGAGAAACTTTAATATCACCACCCTCACTTTCTATCTCTTAATTTTCTCTCTCCTCACTTTTTCCCCATCTATTTTCTTCCCAAACAAAGGGTTAGAGTAAAAATCTAACCAAAGGTTCAGTTGGTCGGTTTGGGCTGATTTTATTTTTGCTATTTCTCTTTTTTTATACAAATTTTTAGATAAAATTTAAGTAAATTTTATTATATGTTTAATAAGTATATATATATATATATATATATATATATATATATATATAAAAGTTTGGTCAGTTCGATTTTAACCGAATTTTTTTTAAGTAAAAACTGAATCGAAGCGAAATTTAAATTTGATTTTCAAAATTTCAAATCAAACTAAACTAAAATTAAAAAAAAAAACCAAATCAAACTGAATTAAATCAAATTAATCAGTTGAATTTTTCGATTTCAATTTTATGTTGCTCACTCCTAATCATTCTTAACTTTAGGCTGTATGAGCCTATATTGCATTAAAATTGGGCAAAAATTTGGCATCATAAAACTTGGGCTCGCCTCAACAGAATTTCATAAAAGTTGGGCTCAAATTTGGCATGATGGGCTAATATGTTCACATTCATAGAGGAAAAAATATAACAGGTGTTAGTTGCCCATCTTGTCAGTGTTCAGAATCTCAAATAAGAGGAACGAAAATTTTATAGTTCCATTTCTTTTATTACATTGACAGGTTCTGATTTGAATCAGGGAAGGACATAGTTGGTTGTGAAAATCCAGAATTTCAAAATATATTAGACATTTTAATCATCTCCCACTCACAATTTTAATTTACGGATAATACGTTTATTGACCTATAAATTAATTTAAATTCCATTGTCTCAATACCAAAAACAACTGCAATATCTTAGCTTTCCAACATGAAAAATTTGTATGTACAAAAAAGAAAAAAAAAAAAACATGTTATTTCAACAGAGCTTGTGATTTGATGGTGCAATTAAGGCCGAGCCTGCATAACTCTTTCTTTTTTTTTTTTTTTTTTTTTTTTTAAGCCAAATAGCCTGCCTTATAACTTAATTGGGCCAATTCCTACTCATTCCACAAATTATAGAAAAAATTACACTAAATATAATTTTTTAAATTTTTTTTCAAAAATAATCTTTTATTTTTTTAGGTTTTTAAAAATACCACTTTTTTTTTTTATTTTTTTAATATATATATATATATATATATATATATATATATATATATATATGAGAATATTTTGTGTTTTTTTAGGTATTTGTGTAAAAACTCCTAAATCAATAAATGTCCAATAGAGCCCAAGAAGCCACTCCACTTTTTTTTTTAATAATTCATTACTCTATCACTAATATATAATGCAATCTTGTTATTAAATATAATACTAATAATGATAAAATGAATTTTATAAAAGGATGAAAAGTCTAATAAATAATAAAAATAAGAATAAAGAAATAAAACAAACTGCTTCATGTGGTTGAATCTTTATGGGCCACATAATATTTGATTTTATATTAATCAAAGAATGTCCCACCAGAAAGCTTTTTCATCTTTTAATTTATTTTCTTAATCTTTTAGCCCACTTTCTCTAGGCATAATCCACCTTCCTTAGTTCAATATTCTATATTAAAGCAACTTGTTTTTGTCTGTTGCATGTCTTTTGTTAGGTTGTCCATTTAGAGATGGGGCATGGGAGGGGATTTTTCATTCTGTGTGGGGAATTCTTTTCTTGTGGAAGTGAGGAAGGAGTGTAATTTTTCTCTATTAATGAAAATGGGCCGCTTTATGGAGATTCTCATCTCCGATCTCATAGGAACTCAAACTCGTTAATATATAATTCCATAAATATTATTAGTTCATTATATATATAAGTGATATTAAAATTAGGGTTAACCACTATCTATAATTTTCTCTTTTCTTCATATTAACATAATAATGTTAATTTCCACTCATTTTTCACATCAAATCTTTCAATCTAACAACTCCAAAACTTCAAATAATTTTCTTCAATTTACATTTCACAAAATACTATTTTACAATAAGACCATCTCAATTTCTATTAAGGTGTATTTTTTTAATTCTTTATATTTATTTTATTTTACGATAATTTTTTTAACTATAATCTATACATACAGACATATACTATAAAATTTATATTTTTTAACAAAATACATATTCCTTTCTTTCTTTTTTTTTTTTTTTTTATTGATTATAATATTTAAAAAAAAAAAAAATGAATTGGAGATTCTCGGATGAGGAACTCCACAGGGGGTGGAGATAGGGAAAAAATTGTCTTCATAGAGTGAGACGAGGACGAAAAAAAAAAAATTATTAATGCAGTGATAAAGATGGAGAATGGATATCCGTCTCACCTCGTGCAATGACCATCCCTATATCTTGTTTATTATTTACTTTGATGTTTTTGTCCTTTTTCTTTTTTAGATTCAATCACTTCATTACTCTTTTAAACAACTTTCTTAATCAGTCATTTGGCAAAAAAAAAAAAAAAAAAAAAAAAACTTTCTTAATCAGTCCACCAGATTTGACACCAACTTTTGCCTCTCTTTACATCGTATAATATAATATAGCTAATTAATTAATTAATTAATTAATTATCATTATTTAGGAGACGGCCGGATATTAATTTTGTTAATTAATCACTTTGATTAACCAATGCCATAATGACTAGTGGCCTACATGTGGGAAACCTTTTTCATAGAATTAAAAAAATTTTTAAAAAAAAAAGTTGCTCTTTAACTATTCAACCATTATAGTATTCATCTCTCAATTTTAAATGGATAAATTATAATACTTTTAAAATTTATCTTAATTATTACTTTGATCCCTAAACAAAATTAAAAGAAAAATATAAATTTTTAAGAAATTAAAATGTAGAATAATATAATAATTCATTTAATTTAAATGAAAAGTGTAAGATTTTGATATATTAAAATATTTTATACTAAAGTATTTTGATATAAATACTTTTAAAAGATCAAAATATATTATATTTAAAATTTTGAGAATGAAAGTAATATATAAATTAAAATTTAGTAAAAAAATTATTAATTTTATATATAAGAATTAAATTATTGGTTATTAATAAATTTAAAAAAATAAAAATGATAATTTTGAAATAATAAAGACAAGGGTGATAAGTAAAATAAATTTTAAAAGTTTTATAGTAATTTACCCCTTTTATTAACTAATCATAATAGTCTTGCAAAGTTAGATCTTAAATCTGTACAATGAATTGAAGTTGAATATTGTACATATATAATATATTAAGAAAAATCTTAATATTATTTTAAAATTAGATGGGGATATATGTAATAAAATAATTTCTGAAGAATTAACATTATTCTAAACAAGTGAAAAATCTATTATTAACATTTGTCTTTTTCCTCGTTTGATTATTTATTAATTCCACCCAACATATTATGATCTCTTTTCAAAATTATTACTATAATTTTCTTCCATCAATCAATAATGAAACTTGAAAAATGTTTAAATTATATCATACTTAATGAACTTCAGCTTCCTTTTCTTTTTCTTTATTTTCTTTATTTTTATTTTTTTCTCTCACTTCAATCAAATAAAAATAATTTATTTAGCAAAAAAAAAAAATTAAATTTCTTTAAATTATTATTATTATTATTATTTCTTAAAAAAAACAAAAATAAAATATATCTAGTATATATGACACGTGTCAGAAAGTCATAAAGTAGCTTTTGTCTGTCAGAAAAGCTTTTCTCAATGTCAGACCGCACTATAAGAGTAAGCAAAGAAGACCAGCTTAACTCATTACAACTTTACAAGTAACTAGTCACAGCTATACCCATCAACACTGTCTAGTTAGACACTGTCCCGCCAGAATCTGACGTTTGTAGCCGGTAATTGCTGACGTACGCACCTGGAAGCTGACGTAATCATGGATGTTGATTTCTGGCCTTCAAGAGTCCGCGCGGCTAAGCACTTCTCTGCTGTTCAAGCTTCCAGATATAACTCTGGTATTAGCTTCTGTTTCTTGAAAAATAATTCTTTTATAAAATTATACTCTTTATTTTGTTTCTGGTAATGACTGAGAGTTTTTCTAATATGGGAATCTTTATCTAGTTGGCATGTAAGAATATTGAAGAGTCCTATTTTTGTTTTTAAGAAATTATTTTACATAGTTAAGTTTAGACAATTGTTTTCACTGTGTGTTGTTTTGCTTTAATTGTTTTTGAGTAACAATCCTTAATTTGAGGCATTCTAGGATATGTTTTTTTTTTGGTGTTATCTGTCTTAAGAGTTAAGATTAGTACTTAAGTAGGGGTAAAACTTCTTATTAGAGTAGAAGTCTATGATTAGAAATCCTAGATTCTCTTTGATTGGTTCTATTGAATCTAATTAATGGGTCCACTGCATCTTAGAAGATTTTATTTGATGCGGTGTGATTATAATTAAGGAAATTAGGGTTGGAGCGCATAGGAAATCTTGGTGAGGAGAGTTGAATATTAAGGAAGAAGATGAAGGTTATATTAGGGATTAATCAATATGACAAATTCAACTGGAGACTGTAAAGGGCAGGAGGATTCGGAAGAGGAAGAGGACATTGATTATGTATCAGAGATCAAGAAGTCTTTAGACAAACTTAAGGCATTGAAATTGTTGTTTTCTAAGGACAAAAGTTTGAAACTTTCAAACGAAAAATCACAACTTGCTAGCCAAAAATCGAACCTTTTGCTTAAGTCATCTGGTTACTTGAAGTCAAAAGATCAGCAGGAGAGCGAGAACATACATGTGGTTGATGATGATGACAGTGGTAAAGAAGAAGAGTATGAGGATGAATATGAAGAAGAATATGAGGATGAAGATGAAGAAGGGTTAATATATGAAATTAGATTCAATGAAGGTGAATATTAAATGCGTGGATTAACTAGTCTAGTCACCATGTGTTAAAAAGGAGGGATTTTGGGGAATTTTTGGTAGAGGCTATAAGAAGGGGCTATAGTTTCATAAGAAGTTCAATTGTGATTTGGTTCATGGGTTTTTTCTAACTTCTAAGAATCCGTGTGTTAATTTTCTTAGTGGTCTGCTGGTTGTTACATTGAAAATATTCCGTCTGAGTACTTGTTCTTAGATTTGAATAAGATCTTTCAAGCTTTTTGTTTAAAGCTAAGTGGGTAAACTGTGGAATGGTTATTTACATCTTAGAAGTACGTTTGGGTAGGGTAGAGCATATGTATAAGTATCTGTATGTGATCTCTGCTGCTATTAGAATGCCTTGATAAATGGTGTAAGTCTTATTACTTAGAGTATCTATTATGCCATGCTAGTCTTCAAAAAGTTAGGGTATGCCAGAGACTAGATGTACACTCAAGGTGGTTAGTACATCAATTGTCTCGAAAAGGATAGTTTTTTTCTTTATTTTCTGGACTTTTTTCTTTTACTTTGTTTGATTTGCATCATAGGATTGGCGACCTTGTGTGTGTTAGTGGAATTCTAGGTGTTCCTTGTTTTCAAAATGATGCACCTCTTTATGTCTTTATTGGTCAATTGTTGCTGTTAGATTGATGAATATGCCATCCATATAACTTTTTCTTTTCCTCCCATTGTTCTATGTATCAACAGATAACCATTTGGCAATGGATGATTCAGATGGAGATGAGGATGCAAGAGCTTACTTTTCATGCCCCTTTTGCTATATGGACATTGAAGTCCATGTGCTCTGCAGCCATCTTCAGGATGAGCACTGCTTTGACTTAAAAAATGCTGTATGTGATTCTCTTTGTATGATAGTATGCTGTGTTTGTGTCTATATATATCTATAGATAGTAATGAAAAATCAATTTGCAATTTCTGATAACACAAGCTGACTTTCATTGGCAGCAACTATACTTTTTGATAATAAATGAATCATCAAAAAAACATTGATATGGATTCTTTCCTCATTTACTCTTCCCCCCCCCCTCTCTTTTCTGTTGGGTGCTTCTTCTGCCCAATATGATCTCATGATAAAGTGCCTAAAATTGTTCAACCTGATTTGCTTAGGAGATAAAGTTAGATCCAGTATTTTAAATGGGCATCTTACAATGCTGCACACGATTCTTTGTTTTATATTGAAATTTGAATTTGGTGGCGACTTAAATGTTGTTTCAGGTCTGTCCACTTTGTGCAGCAAATCTAGGGAAAGATGTGATGGGACATTTCATAGTACAACATTCAAGTTCATTGAAGGTAATTTCACTTCTTCATATGCATGCAACTCAACTCATCTTTAATCTTGAGCTAGTTGGGGTTGCTAAATAAATCATTTTTGGATCTAACATAAGCATAAATCACTTGTAGTCCCTTGAAAGCATTATTTGAACTTTTAATTCACCCGCAAACATTTTTCTTTATGCTTTGCAGCGCAGGAGAAAACCTCTAAAATCTGGTCTTTGGACTTTTAGTTCAGCCATGATTGGCAAGGAACTGAGCTCATTTCTTGGGTCTTCAACAAATGGCAGGACAAACTCAAATGAATCTGCACCAGATCCACTTCTCTCACCATTTCTTGGTAGTGTGTCCCATTCCCATCCTAAAGGAAGCCAACAAGATGAATCTACCAACAGAAGTGCCCATTCAAAAAGGTATGCTCCTCACATGGCCTCATGATATAATACTATTCCATATTTTATTTGTGCCTTCAAAATTGAATAAAATTCTATTCTGATGTGAGCCACATGTTAAAAATAAAAAGTTTTAGTGTTTTTATGTTACTTAAAAGGTAGGTCAAAACTGTAAAAATTATTTCTTGAATGTTACTGAGCTAAAGGTTTAGGGATTATGTAACATGATGCTAGTGATTTGAATCCCTTAACAGCGTAACATCATTTTCTTTGTTTTTACTCACAAGCTGCACAGAAAGCAGATTTATAAACAATGTGTACAAGTTAACAGAAATTTTTTTATCATCTCAATTTTATAGCTAATTTCTGGTGTACAAGGTTCTTCCTCAAACTAGGTTTGTATAAAATTGTTTGCTGGAACAAATCCTTGTACTCACAAATTAACAATGCTACATAATAAAATTATATGGGGTTCAAACCAAAGCCAAATCTGCCTTAATGCCCTTGACTGAAAGCAAACCATTGAGGTATGAAGTAACTTGAGCAAAGCGAGAGGCAGGACATGAAAGTACTGGATTCATTATCTTATCTCTCATCTGTGTGATCCTTTCATTCTAAATTTGGCTCTCTTGAGCCAGACTTGTTTCTTTTCTCTGTAATTAGTGGAGGTCAGCAAACCAAGGGAAAAGAAAATCCTGCTAATTTTCGACCCTTCTTTTCACATTCCCTTTTGGCATGTATAAAAACATCATCTGTCAACTGTCATCAATGGATTGTATAATTGATTAATATCAGTTTCCATCAATCTGCATAATATTGTATTTTTGTCAATATTCCATCACATTTGTCCTTCAATGCCTATGTGCTTGAGTAAGGTTTAATGACGTGTCCTTCACTGAACTACATATGGTGCAGTTAATTATGTTTCTGTTGCATTGCTCACTGCTTTTCCATTATAGAGATTTGAGCACTGAAGTTTATGGTATTTGATGAGAGAGGAACTTATGGTGGATTTTGTTTCAAATTACTCAAGTTTTAATATTCAACTGCTTGAAATGCTATTAAGAATGAAACAGCATGTGAGAGATGGGTAAAATGAACATGTTTGAATTTTTAGCAGATTTGGCAAGGGAATACTAACAATTGCATTTTTCTTTTGTGCAGCACTGAGATATCTTCACTTGATGGAGGCAGTGAGATTGATTCTGAAGAGAGAAGGCAGAGAGCTGCATTTGTTCAAGAGTTGATAGCCTCGACCATCTTCTAGAGCTCTGTTATCAACTCAAGGGTTTCAAAGTTTCCACATTATGCAAAGGGCTGCATCATTCATCAATGATGCTACATCTACAGACACTGGGGTTTTTAGTACTGGTGGATGATTTTAGGGAAGCCAAATGGTCTCCGGATTAGGTATTCCAGGAATAATATTCCTGGAATGGAGTGGATGGTGAATGCTAGGAAGAATGGTATTTAATATGCCTACATATGTATATGTAGCCTCTTTTAAAGACTACATTTTATAATTGAATACTTGGTAGAAACACTACTTTTCTAGTTTTAAACTCTTAATGCTAAAGCTAAATCTGAATAGTCACCAGAGATAAACACTAGCTATTACGATGTGGAACAGTATAAGGTGACAAAGTTAAAAATTTTAAATGTGAAACAATTGTTACAAAATCTCCACTTTGGATTAACTTCAAAATGTGTAATAATTATTAAAAAGAATAGGTAAATTCTTAAAAAATTTGCCAGGTAAAAGCTTCACATACAAGTGAGGAATAGCTAGAGTTATTTCATTCCATGAACTATTCAACAGTTTTAGAACGCTAGAACTGATAGCAGTTAAATTGCAATTCCAGGAACCCTGGCCGGCCAGCCGCCTTTCTCTTGGATTATGCACTCGTTAACTCATCAGTTAATACCCAACACGACAGGAATAATGTGGTTATAAGCTTTTGCTATTTAGTCATTGATACAATGAAGATCGAGTAAAAGAAACTGCTCAACAGCCAAGAATGACAAAAAGCATTACTCTTTTTACACCTTAACAAGAATGTCTAACAACCCATTTCAGCGAAACTAGAAAATTGGTGGGTTTCAAGTATCCACCAATCATACAGATTTTTAAACAACTACGAAGTTGAAGATCTGTAAATTGCAAATATAAACCCTACATATTCACATTGAATCCCTGGACTCTCAAGTATTAAAAGAAATGCAGGAAATAGAATCTAATCACTAAAGAATCCTATCTCTTGAGATACATTCTACCTGAGCATTATACGAAATCCAAGTATGAGAAAAAAGCAGCAGAGCAAGTGCAACATATTAGTCCTTGCACTTGCCTGTTTAACATTACCAAGCAGGACCCCCATCTCAACTACAAACTAATTTTCACCAAATTTCTCATTCAATTGACTAGATAATACCAAACAAATGATACATCTCCTGACTTTCTACAACCTGGTCAGTTTGGCTTACAAGGGGGAAAAACAGCCTTCACGTAGCAGTTAAGGGTTACAATCCAGAAAAGTGAATTAAGCCTTCATAGACTGAAAGTTTCACAATCCAGAAAAGTGAACTCTCCTTGGTTCAATATTGATACTTTGCACCGACGCAACACTTAATCACGCACACACATATATATAAAACAAAAGATACACTACGGAAGAGGAGAAAAAGGGAAGTGGGCTCCAAATGAACAACAAAACACATATGTAAACATGAGCTTCCAAGCATATAACAAAAACTCTGCATGACATTGAGAAAAATTAAAGCTAAATGGATAAGTTCGATTACAATGCAAAAACCGAGTCCAACCCGAAAAGAAGAATTCTCATAAAACTATGCACTAAACATTAATGTCACAACTCATAAGCCTAAAGCACCATCAATGGACTTGCATGTGTGTAAACTGTAAACATATACCCATTTGCTAGTGCATGTGAGCCTGTGGCAGGACTACATTAGTAGTTAATCATGGTCTTGAGAGAACACAATATGCTGTGATTCTTCATATGTAAGTCTTCATATGTTTTTGTTCGTCCAAATTACTAATAAACCTTGAATTCCTACAGAAAACACCCATTATATGTATTTTGCATGCTAAGATCATTATAATCATAATATTTATGTTAAGGCTTGTCAAAAGTATGATTTTAAAAATTACCTAATTACCATAGACTTGTTAAGTGTAAGCCAAGTTCAGCACTCAACCATGAAAAAAAACAATAATCAAACAGCTATGGTTCCATAAGTTGTCACCAATTGCAAGAGTGTGCAATCAGTCAATCAGTCACCAATTGCATATATAATTACAGCATCACATATGTGAAACACAGGATATTAATGCGCATCAAACCACCTCATCAAGTGAACCAAAGATAGGCAAGTAGCATTCACATAGCAACGACAGAGTTCCAAACATGAAGAGAACATAATTGAAAGACGGGCTAACAAATAGAACAAATAAAATCAGCTGCCACAATCACCTCTTGATACATGTTATTCAAAGTTTGTTGAAGTTTAGCAATTAGAAGCCAACTAAGCACAAGCAACAGTGGATAACGAAGTCATTGATTATCAGAAGAATATAATCCAACTAGACTAAACATCAAAAAGTGCAAACGAACAAAACTGCAAAATATATGACAGTGGCTTTGAAAAGTTTTGCTAAAATGGTGAAACTAATTGCACAAATCCGAGGATATAAAGTTTTGACACCATTCAAAAAGCTGAGAGCATTTCCTTCTAAAGTATCTACTCAATGATAGACTGAATAACACCAGCTCCAACTGTCTTCCCTCCTTCTCTGATAGCAAACCTCATCCCTTGTTCACAAGCCACAGGCACAATAAGCTCCACAACCATCTTCACACGGTCACCAGGCATAACCATCTTTGACTCCTCATCCTTATCATTCATAATGGAAGTCACCTTCCCTGTCACATCAGTAGTCCTCATGTAAAATTGAGGCCTATAACCTGCGAAAAATGGTGAATGCCTACCACCCTCTTCCTTCTTCAACACATAAACAATAGCTGAGAATTTAGTATGCGGAGTAATTGTGCCAGGTTTAGCCAAAACCATTCCTCTCTGAATATCAATCTTTTGTACACCTCTCAATAATAATCCTACATTATCGCCAGCCATAGCCTCATCCAAAATCTTTTGAAACATTTCAACTCCAGTCACAGTAGTATTCCTAGTATCCTTCAAACCCACAATATCTACTGTTTCACCCACCTTAATAGTCCCTCTTTCAACCCTGCCTGTGGCCACAGTACCACGACCAGTAATTGAAAACACATCTTCGATAGCAAGTAAAAATGGTAAATCAGTCTGCCTTTGGGGAATTGGAATGTAGCTATCCACAGCATCCATGAGTTCATAAATCTTATCAACCCATTGATCGTCTCCGCGCTTAATACTAGGGTTAGCCATCAAAGCCTCCAAAGCCAAAAGCGCAGAGCCAGAAATAATGGGTATATCATCACCAGGAAACTCATAAGAAGAAAGTAACTCACGCACCTCCAATTCTACCAGTTGCAAAAGCTCATCGTCATCAACCTGGTCTTGTTTGTTCAGAAAAACAACCATGTTGGGCACACCCACTTGTTTTGCCAGCAAGATATGTTCTTTAGTTTGAGGCATGGGACCGTCGGCTCCAGAGACGACAAGGATTGCGCCATCCATCTGAGCAGCACCGGTAATCATATTTTTCACATAATCAGCGTGGCCAGGGCAGTCCACGTGGGCATAGTGGCGGTTCGCCGTCTCATACTCAACAGTGGCCGTATTGATAGTGATACCACGGGCGCGTTCCTCAGGGGCGGCGTCAATTTCATCGTATTTCTTGGGGGCGCTGTTACCCTCAGAGGCTAAAGCCATGGTTAGGGCAGCAGTAAGAGTAGTCTTCCCATGGTCGACGTGGCCGATGGTTCCAATATTAACATGAGGTTTCTTTCTCTCGAATTTGCCTCGGGCAGCACGGACAGTAAAGGAGCGGCGGCGGGTAGTGATGGGTGTAGTGGAGGAAGTGGTGGTGGTGAGGAAGGGGGAAATGAAGGAAGAAGAAAGAAGCGTTTTGGGGGTTAGCTTAGTGGATTTTGTATGGAAAGTGGATGGGGATAAGGAGAAAGTGGTGGTGGAAGAGGGAGAGGCATGAGGGTAAGCTAGTTTTGAGGAGGTAGAGACCGTGGCTGGGGCTGAAATTGCCATGGGAGACTTAAAGAATTTAGGGTAAGAGTGTGAGAGTGAGTGTTGAAAGAGTGTGGATTCGGGGGAGAAGAGAAGAGAAGAGAAGAGAAGAAGGGGAGAGGATTTGTTTTGTTATCTCTTTGGTCAGGCAAAAGAAGGGCTCTGGTTGAGTTTTATCCACTCTACCTCACTATCTTTGGAGTAATCCAGGGTATCATGGAAAGTTGGTGAAACAACCCTTGAAATGGTGACACATGGGGATAGACTATAGAGTATAGAATATCTTTAAAAATGTATTGGCCATTGGAGTTGATACATATTTTTAATTTCTTTCAACAATTTCTAGCAAACTGGATTGTGAATTTGACAATCCAACATGTTAATTTGAATCCAATATTTTCTGGACATAGAAGTGTAATTTCTTCTTGTTTGTGGTAAGCTTTGTAAGAAATTTGACAGTGAGTGAAGAAAATTTCAATGTCATACTTAAATGACTTGTGGTTCATAAGAAGTGAGATGTACCCACAAATCCTTTTGCCTCAGTTGGAGCCACGTTATCAATTAAGGTCCTTCAATTTTATGAATCCGTTGGCTTCCAAATCTACCATAAGTTTACACACACTATGACTAACTATAAATTGTTTTTTTTGCCCAGAGACTAACTATAAATTGTTTAGTCATAGTGTTTCGACTTATCTAATCTCAATAATATATATATAATAATAATATTACCAAAGATAAAATAATAATAATAATAATAATAATGAAATAACCTGAGCTTTATAACATGAAAAATATTGTAAAATATGCTGCTTAAGTATGACAAACATCATGAGTCAGACTAAGCAAACGAAAAAATAAAAGAGCAAGAAAGGGTAAAACTACTATGCCAATGATCATTCAATTTGTTGCATTCATCCAATTTTTTTCCTAGCAAGCCAACCGCAAATAAGAACAAGAAATTAGGTTCCTTTCCAGAGCACCAGCTACTACTGGAAAATAAAAAATAAAAAACTATTAAGAAGCAACAAGACTGTACGTGTAATTAAAACAAGAATTTGTAAAACATATGTACAAGTATACACTCCACAAAATTTTGATAATCTGTAGAGAGCTGAAAAGAGAAAGAAAGATCATAAAATCTGTATGCGGATGCCACGATGAAGGCATGCGTGAATCAGAATCTCACAAACACAACTTATTGGGACCATCCCTCACCTCACCAGCAAAAAACTATTACTGATGAGTTAAAAGAGTTTGCAGGATCATCTATTCTTGGGCAGATCATGAATTGATCGTCCAAATGTATCTTTGAGCTATGACTTTCCTCCATTGTTTCTTGAAACTTAAAAATCAGAGTCAACCATCTCAAATTTGGCATTGCCTTGCAACAGATGCATCTGTGCTCAAGAAATGTCCAGCCCCTATGATCTTCTGCTACAGATATCTTCAAGCACTCCAAGATGTCATCAGGCCTCATAATTTGTATAATCTTTTGGATAAAAATAGTGATTTAATCTAGTTACCATCCACTCTCAAATTGGAGATGTGCAATGGCAAGGCACTTCTAATTCTAAAGGGAGCCCAAATCTATAAAATCCATTGCTTAACACTGTCTTATGGTATTTTGTAATCAGCCATTTTCAACTTACAAAAATTTAAAACCTGCTCATGAATTTCTGGCGAGACTTCATTGAGAAGGTCTGATATGGCTGCTTCATGCTTCCTTTTTAGGTCCTCTAGTTCCTTTTGCTGCTTTACCAACAGCTCTTCAAGTTTTTTAGCAAGTATCTTTACATCTGACTCGCTATCCTTAAACATCTTACAATTCTCTCTCACTTGGGCTTCATTATCAGCGTCTTGACCATCTTGATCCATAGAGGCATCACTGGATTGCGAATCACCAGGCCCACTGGCTTCTTTCTCTTCCCTGCTATTGTCAGCCTCCAACTCTTCAGGTGAACCAGCAAAACTTACATGACTACTTAGCAAAGGTTCATAAGAAAAGAAGTTTGAGTGTGCAAGCTTATTTGGAGAGCTTCCACCAATAGCCTTGGGTGAGTCTGACCAATACTTTCGACCAGAAGGCAATCTTTCCAATGCAAGACTACCTGAAGAGGGAGTCGATTCATTTGCCAATGGTGAATCATCCCTAGTTTCAGAAGCAGAAATTTCAAAGTCAGCAACCTCTGCAGGCTTCATATCTTCAGGAAGTTTGTGGTTTGCCCAATCTGGAATATGCGACTGAATTTCAGAGTCAATCATTGCAGCAATTGTTGAAACATCTTGATCAGTAAGGTCCAACTCTTCAACCATTTCGCTAGCAACAGCTATTGCTGTATCTACCTCAATGTCAAAGGGGAAATGGATATTGCGGATATGACCTATGAGCATGTAGACACTTTTCAATTAACAATTTGTGAATAAAAATGGACAAAATCTTTCTTTCGTGATCTGGAAGTTCAATAAAACACAGAAAGAGAACCTGTGGAATCAGCTATCCTTAGTTTGAGAAATATAGTGTTAATATCTTTCCTCTGTCCTTGTACAGTGAAGTCCCTACTTCTGTCAGCTGAAGAATCCTTAGCACTTTCACTAACACTGGTCTGATCAGAAGTACCACCTGAAATTCTCATGTCACATTATGAAAGTCAAACACTAACGCTATATTTGGCTTGCAGAAAAAAAGAGTAAGAAAAAGAGCTGCGAGTAATCCTATTTTCCCCTCATTTGTTGATTTGGATGTAAAAGAAGAGGGAGGAGACTAGTTGGGAACTTCCATTTCCATCAATGAATTTTGAGGAAAGTTGGGGAAAACCATTCAGAAAATCTCTCTGAAGGAACTTCTTTTTGTAGTAGAAGGCTTCCATTTTTAAGCACTTATTCCCCTCCTCCAATGTTCTTTTTTTCCCCCACATTTTTCTATCAAACAAACTTCACAAATCTTGAAAACCATTAAAAGTTACCTGAATGCTGTAGTTTGAGTTGTAAGGAACGACCTATACTTTCATTTTCCTCATCAGACTGGAGAAAAGGATCCATCAAAAGTTCCTTTGCAGGCAATCGATCAGAGACTTTCGCAATACATTTTTCTATAAATGCTTTAACAGAAGGATCTTCCACCTTTGCTAATGATGCAGGCTTTATTCCCTAACAAGAAAGGAACCAGGGTGACAACTTAGAACCCTAATGTAAGACAATAAACATCAATGTGTGGAGCAATTTAGTAAGAGATAGGCACCATTCGCTGTGACATTCACAACACAAGCATTTGAATTAAGCATTTGTCTGGATTCTTAAACCATTCTATAATTCTATTCAAATTCTTTCTGAATTAAGCATGTGAATTTAGTTCCCTCTCTCTCTCCTCTCCACAAGATAATATAGAAATTTGAGTTTCATCATAATAAAGAAAAATCCAAGCGCTCTCTCTCCCTCATATGGCAAGCACATACAAGGGCAGAGCACATGCATTACATGTACAAGTCTCTCTATGTCATGCTTATATCCACCAATAAAAGAGCTAGTTGTCATATGATAGTCTACTCATGAACAAAGGAAGTCACTTAAACACTATCATTGAAAAGAAAGACAGCATCCACAAAATGCATAAAGAGCTTTCTATTTATCATGTACATAAACAGCCTAATGTCATTGCATATTCGTAACAGAATGGAAATATTGCAGACTGACTGATATCATGTGAAAGGTCATATTTTTACTCAGAAAATGCAAAATACAACACACACACAGCTTTGGAAAAGAAATTATCCAGGGGACTCCACAGCTTTTAAGAGTTTCTGACCATAGCAAGATATTGAACTAACCCCTTGTTTGGAAACTCATATTTTGCAAGAATTCAATTCAAATGAATTCTATTTTAACAATTTTCATGTTTGGAATGAGATGGTTTATGGAATTCAATTCTCTTAGTATTAAAAATAAATGATTTCAAACCAAATAGAAATCATATCATTTCGCAAAAATTTAGTTTAATTAAAATTTGATTTGTCATCAAATTACACTAATATATGGCATAATCTCCAAAAGTTTCATTATTATTAGTTATTTTTAAATAAATATAAGTAATTAAGAAAATAAAACAAATTGAATTCATTATTTATGCACACAATGTTTGGAATAATTCTTGTACAAGAGTTCAATTCAATTCTATTGATAGAATTGAATTCTTTCAAATGAGTTTTTCCAAACGGAGCTTAAATTACTCTATTACATAATGCAAGGATATGGATTTCATTAGTAACATGTAAAGAAATTAAATTGGGACAAGGAACTCAAAAGTCTTACTGATGTCACTTTCTTGTATATTTGAGCAGCATTGGCACATTCAATATATGGGTAATCAAAAGTCACCAACTCTAGCAAGCACATGCCAAAGGCATAAATGTCAACAAGCTCATTGTATTCCTCCTCATAAAGCTCTGGTGCCATAAACTCTGGGGTACCTAAATTCCAAAAGAACAATAACGTTACTGCTGTTTTCATGCTAGACTTCAGATATCAAGAAACTATGCAAATCTCAAGAACACTGTCCTCACCAATGACACTGTGAGCTGAACGTGCCTGCTGAAGAATGGCAGCCAATCCCAAGTCACCGATCTTCACCTCACCTTGGTTTCCATTAACAAAGATGTTGTCACATTTTAAATCTCTGTGAATAACTGGAGGGTCATGACTGTGGAGATATGAAAGGCCTTCTAAAATCTGTCTGGACCATTTCTTCAATGCTCTCAAATCAACGTGCTTATGTTTCCTCCGGTACCTAACTCATATATAAAAGAATCTCCTTTAACAAATCAAACTTATTACACTAAGAGACAAACTTTTGTAGGATTACAAAACAAAAGCTTACTGCCGCAATGTTCCAGAAGTGAAAATCTCAGTGATGAAGTTGATATTCTCATTTTTTGTGTCAACCCACGAATTATAGAATTTGATAATGTTTTTGTGTTTCAAAGTCTTAAGCAAATGAACTTCTGAGTACAGACGCTCCAAATCAACAGAATTACGCACTAAATCCGACACCTTAACCTGATTCCAAGCTACTTCTATTCCTTCCAATTCATCAAATGCCCTGTATCTAAATACCCCACAGTTTCATAAAGGATAAACGGAAAAGAAATTTTACATGCAATGAACTCTTATTTAGTGCAGATTGTCATAAAAACTTTATTATTCATATAAAAGTCATAAGCAGAGAAATGAATTTAACAAAAGGATACACTTTTTTGAAAGCACCCCTTCCAAGAATCTCTTTATACTGCAAAAAAGACAATGTAAAACAAGAAAACAGCTAATTTAGAATTAACAACCTAAACGCACATAACATTGAACCTAAGATAAATAATAGGAATAAAAGATAAGATAAAAGGGAAAATTAAAGACTCACCCGACCATAGCGACCAGAAGGGTCAATCTCGACGAATTCAGCATCGGAATCCTCTGTTTCTTGGTCGGCTTGTGATTCCTGTGGCATCTTCGTCCCTCAAACACGAAAACAAAACACTAAAACCAAAGGCATCTGAATCGATTTTAGATCTGAGCAATTGTTTTTCTCTTGTATAAACAAGGGATCAGATTGGAGAAATTCAGAAAGATTTTGAAAAGAGAGGAGTAATTCTCCTGTTTGAATCTTCAGAACGAAGGGAAGAGATTAATGGCCATGGCCAAGTCAGACTACTATTACTATCTCCACTGTTACAAAAGTCTGTAAAGGTGGGATTTGGAGTTACATGTGAAATTGATGACAGAATCAGAGAATCTTCTTTTTCTCTGCCTCTCTGTTTGATCTAAATGTGGTTATAGTTATGGATATTTAATGATTTACATAAATATTTAATATCAATTAAATGTCTGTTCTCAAGCCATAATTATTTATATAATTATTTCTTATTTTACAATTTAATCCATAAAATAAGATTGATCAGTATTAATAAATAATAATGGTTACTTAATCAGGATTAATATGGTCTATTTTCAATTATTTCCAAACATTATTACAAAATAAATAAATAAAATAAGAAAATCGTTCCAAGATATGTTGTTATTAAAATGATTTGACGTGGAAATATTAGGATATTAAATATCACTATCATGTAATCTCAGTTATTGAATTAAAGAAAAAAAAGAGTTATAAAACATAATATCAAAGTTAATTCTTTTAATCTTTATTTTATTATTTAAATATAATTTTACTATAAGTTTACAATACATAAATCTAATTATTAAAACATAAAAGTAAGTGAAATATTCATTCTCTCAATAGTGTGGGGAAAGCATTTGAATTTGGAAATAAAATTGAAAGTAATGTATAAATCTCACCCTCTTCAAAGATTTCAACAATCTTTCTATTAGTGTGTGTGTACATATTTAAAAGCAATTTAAATTAAAAAAAGAAAATATATTTAGGACATGACATGTGTAGCACACAAATTTGTCGCCACCAAAGATTGAGAAGGACAAAATAGCTACAATTCAAGGCTTAAGTAAAGTGGAAAGACAGTTGCCACTTGACACTAATGCTCATTAACTTTGATTCACCATGTAAATATCCAATTTTATTAGGTTCTCCTAAAATAGTTTATGGCTCATTCTCATTAGTATATTTTTAGAAAACTCTTCTAAAATTTTTTTACTATTCTATAATAAATTTTTATTAATCTCTTAAATTCTTTTTAAATTTTCAAAATTAGAAATTTTGATATTAATCTCCTCATTAATTATTAAATTGTTTTAATATATTAAATTCCTTCAAATACAAATATTTTTTGTTGCATGAATTTAGTTATTTTTTAAATATTATATAATAAAATAAAAAATAATATATATATTTTTTAATTAAGGAAAAAAAATTGTTATAGAAAGATAGCAAATAATTTAAAAGCCGTATACTAATATTTTTTTATACGCTAAATAATAAATTTAAAAGTAAGAAATACCAATAAATATATTTTAAAATTTTATTAATAAATATTTTTATAAAAATTTATACACTATAACATCATTTTTTTTAATTTAGAAGGAAATTAGGTTGAGAAAAAAACCTTGTATCATCACTATTTAATATTAATATTATTTTGATTAAAAATTTAAGAATAAAATAATTTTTTCTAGTGTAATGTTGAAATAAAAAATATTTGTGTCTAAAAAAATTAAAATGTATTTAAAAAAGAGTTTTTCCTCTTCTTTGTAGGAGTTAATAAGAAGTAAATATGAAAATTAATAAATAATATTCTAATTTTAAAAATTTAAAAGTGATTTATGAAGTTAATAAAAATTTATTATGGACTGCTAAAATTTATTTTGAAAAGTTTTCTAAAAATATACATAATGAGAATGAAAATAATATTATTGTCAATTATAGAGATAATGAGAGTTGTAGAAGTGTCAAAAACCTTTTTGAAAATGCCAATATTACCTCACTATTATTATATCTCATTTATTTTTCTACATATGAATGGATGAGAAAGTCCAGGTGTGACAGAAACTGAAAATTAATTGGGATACTTTCCTTTTTGGCAACCTATTTCCCCTTCACTTTAGGAGCTTTACACTAATTTCAACATAATACTTTTATGTCAACTGGATTTGGATGATGTGTTAGATGATCTCTTTTCATACCTTTCCTTTCAAAGTTCAAACTGACATTGTAGTCAAACTGGAGATCTATCCCCAAAAAAAAAAAAAAAAAAAAAACCAACAGACTGGAAATATGCCAAGAACTACAAAATCCAAAACACAACTATGCACATGTTCTTCCATGAGCACAAAATATGAGACAAGAATTTGCACCATTCATCACATCCACCGCCTCATAATTTCATGCTCGTGTGCTCATAAAATCATTTCATAATCTGAAATTAAAGCTTGAAGTCATTAGTTACCAAATTCTCATAGCAATCAGACTCATTCTGCCTAAAACAACAACAACAACTATGAGGAAGCCAGACTCGATAGGATGGCCAGCCGTTTGATAAGGTGCTATTCTCAAATCTAATCATGAGAATTTGGCACCTTCCAGGCTTCCAACTCATCAACCAACCAAAAGAAGCAATGTGGTTGACTAGTCTGTCAAAATTATCATATAATAACATATAATCTATATTATTGTAAACATTAAGCAAATAAAAGTGCACAAAGATGGCATCCAACTGATGCGCCCACTTCATATAGTAATCACCATTAACTACTGTTGATTAATATACCTAGAGCCAGTCAAACGAAAGGTCACCATATTCAAATTGATAATAGTTATTTTCTTTCCATTGTCTTTCATTTTCTTTTACCAAGCAGTCAAAGTTTAACCTACCCACACATTCTTAGATTTAATTTGAATATACTTAAAAATGATTAACAAATGCCTACCCCTACAGAATATACATGAGGCAGATGATTTCTAGTTTATGCAAAAGCAGCTTAGCATTTTTACTGATACATGGAATAATGTATAATATGCAAGTTAATGACAGGGACTAAGCCATTGTCAGTATGCGCTTAACATTTCACCCAATTAAAATTGCAAAATTTTGTATGGACACAAAAAATAGTAAAATATTTAAGGCTAGTTCCATCATATTACACAAGAAGAGAGCAAGGATACATTAATATAAATATCTAACCTTTATATAAACCCTTGTATTGGACAGAGATTGGCATTCCCCCTTCCGATTCTAGATCCCTTTTAAATAAGGGTACTAATCAATCAAATCAAAGCGAAAATGGTACTGATATTTATCACTTCTAATTCTCATAAAACCGCAGCACAAATTAAACATTTATCCATGGTATCAAATACAAAAAGAACAGTAAGCTAAATAAAATATATATACCACTGCTAAATTCCATCTTAGCTTCCAGCAGTGTAATTAAAAGTTCCAACCTAGGTCATCATCCTATTTTGAGAGAATCTTACATTGGTAGCAAGTGTACCATCCAACTCATATTTTTGAACAAACCCAATATGAAGAAATTTAATTAAGTACAACCTAATATTGCAACCTGAATCAAATATAGCCACACCAATTCTAATAACAACCAGAAATAGGTTCCCCAGCCTCTTGAAAAGAATGTCTATATATCGCTTAATAGGTAAAGACACATTCATATGTACTGTATCCAAGGTATTGAGACCATAACATTACACAAGCTAGACAAATGCATGCCAATTAATCAAGAAAATCTACAGGTAACATTAGATAAATAAAAGGGCCAAAATCTATGCACATGGAATCCTTTACCATGAGTGCATAGCTGTAAATACATTTAAATCTTTTTGCAGATTGCATTGCATGCCATTGGCAGAAAAAGAAGAACTAAACCTTAATAAGAGGCATAAAAGGAAAAAAAAGGAATGCAAAAAGCTCTCTTTTCTCACCAGCATGATCTAACTCCACTATCTGTCTCAAGGAATGGATAATCAAATTCCCACTAGCTATAAAGCTACTATTTCTTAAGCGCATTCATCTTGTCTCTGAGATAGTAAAGCTTGGCCCTCCTCACTTTCTTCTTGTCCAGTACCTTTATTTCCTTTATGTTAGGCGAGTACCTATCAATCAATCACCATTCATTTATTTGGTTATCATATAGATACTGTGTATAATAATCATAAACAGTTATAACAAGTGAAACTGGTTGG
>CATKHJ010404476.1:0-14955 GCA_949750685.1 Vernicia montana | reverse complement strand
TCATAGATCCACAATGTCACTATCGAGATAGACTTTCATTCTATGCTTCCAATAAGCATAATCTGTGCCATCAAAGTGAGGCTTGAGGTGATTGATCCCTTCATTGGCCATTTTGATCTTTTCTCACATACTTAAGTTTGTAAAAATGAGACCAATGCTCTGATACCACTTGTAGCCCAAGATGAACCAAGAAGGGGGGGGGGGGGGTTGAATTGATGGGCAATTAAAAATTTAATTGAGAAAGAGTAGAAGAATAGAAAGACTCAAAGATTTATAGCGGTTCGGATTATAACCAATCCTACATCCACTCCCCAATCAACAATTGGGTATTTCACTATCTATGGAGTTTTAACAAGTTCACTCACAACTTAGTGTTTAAAGCTCACACCAAACTTTACAAGTATTTTCATGGCTCACACTAAAAACCTCACAAGTGTTTTCACTAAGGCTAACACTTAACCCAACAAAAGTTTTACAAAGGATCACTCCCCAACCTAACAAGTGTTTAATGGCTAACACTAAACCCTTTTTGAGCAATGAATGCTCTTACAAGAAACACACAAGAAAATTGAAAGTTTTGAGAATTAAATTGGCAAGAGTTTGGTTGTTGGATTCTTAATTGATTATTCTCAACTCTTTTTGATGGGGTATTTATAGAGTTCACCCATCAAAAGAGCTATTACAAAAAATGATTAACCAAATCTGCCTGCTACAGTAACAAATCTAGCATTAAATGCTGGTAAGGCCATTTTCGCGATCGCAATTCAATATTGCGTTTGCTAATGCAGAATAGCGGTCGCTATGCCTTTGTCGCGGTCGTTATCTTCATATGTTCTTAACAGCTAGTGACATGTGGCACCATTCCGTTTGCTATTGAAGTTACCGTTGCAGCTTATTTTCAGTTTATGAATGTTGCGGTCGCAACCTCTTTGTAGCGGTCGCTATTTTTATTTAGCGCTTGGAGTCGCGTTCGCGAGTTTGACCGCGAACTCTTCTGGAAGTTTTACACATTTCAAGCTTATAGCTAAGTAGCAGTCGCTATGGGTTCATTGTGGTCGCGATATAGGTATTGCGGACGCTATTTCTTTGTTGCGAGTGCAATTTACAGGTCAGGCAAAATGCTTAGAAAATTTTCTAAGTTCTTCAATGCAAATGACTTTAGGGTTATTTTATCTGTCAAAATAAACTCAAATGAAATATTAGAACTATTCAATTTGATTGTTAAGATCAAAATAGAGATTAACCAAATTGAAAACTCAATTTAGGTCAACAAGAGAAAAGGGGCACACACCAGGGCATGCCCCCTAGCATGTGGTGTAGTTCTAGGGATGAAAATATTATTTTGCAGGCTCGCGAGGACCAAAGTGTAATTTTACAAATTTCCCAATTTTCAAACTTTTTTTCAATTAAATCCAAAACTTTTCAATTGAACTCCTAACCTTTTCAATTTTGTCTAATTTAAAAAAAAAAAATAAGTAAGCCCAAAAAATTTTCAATTTAACCCAAAAATAAAATTATGAATTAAATTCCAAGAAGAAAACCAATGGTTCCTCATCATCGGGCTCCAGGGTAAAAAATTAAGCATTCACAGTTTTTCCCCACTTTGCCTTATTTTGTTTCACAAAGTAAGGCAAAGTATGAACCAACTATAGCTTAATTTTCTCCCCTACTCACACATAAACGTACCTATAATTTTGCTATTCAAGCAAGATTTTGTTTGCCACTCCAACTGGACTGCTCGTCAATCTTCGATACTGCTTCAACTCGTTAAGTAGCCATTGCACTCCTCTTTATTATCATGTCATTGTATTCTTCTTCATATCATTGTCTCTTTTTGTCATTGAGATGGTCATTGTGACTTCATCATCAATAGCCATTAGAGCTATTAGGTTATTAAGACAGTGCCTATTAAGGCTCCATTCTTCATCATTTGGTCATTGCGGCTATGCCATTGAGGCTTCTTTCATCATGAATTGGTCATTGAGACCATGTCTTCGAGGCTGCTTCATCAACATCTGGTCATTGAGACCGTGCCATTGAGGCTGCTTTATCAACATCTGATCATTGAGACCGTGCTATGGAGGCTACTTCAACATCTAGTCATTGAGACTGCGCCATTCAGGCTGCTTCATCAACATACAGTCATTAAGACCATACCATTCAGGCTACTTCAACATTTGGTCATTGAGACCGTGCCATTGAGGCTACTTCAACATCTAGTCATTGAGCATGTGCTATTGAGGTTGCTTCATCAATATCTGGTTATTGAGATCGTGCCATTAAGGTTGCTTCTTTCTTCATCTTCATCGGCTTACTCGTTACTTTGTACTTTCTTCTTTCTTTCATCATTTTTCATTCTTTTGTCATTGAGACCATGCCATTGTGGCTACTTTCCACTCCATCTGTAGCCGTTGAGGCATCATCGATGGTTTTCTCATGTTCATTGTCGTTGAAGCATCATCATTCATCTCTAACTTTCATTCTTCACACTCTTCTTTCCTTCATCACTCTTCATTTTTCATCCTTCCATGTTCTTTCGATGTTATTTATTTGACACAACATGTTTATGAAAAAATGGTAACACTCATTATGATGCAAATGTCTCTTTTTCCTTTTCTTTGTAATTCTTTTCATTTTTCTCTATATGATACATATGGCACACAATTTCTACTTCCTATATAATTACATGTATGCATGATTGTATGTAATACTCTAAATCTGCTTAAGTCTAGAAAGGTTCTCTTATCATAACGCTCTCAAAATCTTTCATCTTTACAACTGAAATAGCATCATCAAGCGAACCTATAAGACCTCAACTCTACAGCCGAAGGTTTGCAATCAAATCTTTTCTTTTCCATTTCTCACTTTTCTTTTCTTTTCATTTCATTTTTTTTTATCTTTCTTTCAATTCTTTTCTTTCTCTAATTTTTTCCTAAGCCACCCTTGCAGGTTTTTCAACTTAGCGAGCTTGCTCTAACTTTTGCCTAAGTCACCCTTTACGAGTTTTCGACTTCTCGAGCTATTTTTCTTCTTCCATTTTTCCTTTTCTCTTTTTTATTTTTTCTTTTCATTTGATTGTAAACCTAAACGTTGCCCCCATGCTAGATACTTTACTGGATGCCTGCCTTCTTTGGAAAACTTGTAAGCCACTTTCTGATCTTGATGAAGTTCCATTGCTCAATTGCATACCCCAGTGAAGAACAATTGCTTTAACCAATTCTCCCTTAACCAATTCATTCATTTGCTTTTTGTCTACCTCATGCTTGATCAAGCTTTTTGGAGCTTACCACTGCCATTCAAAGGGGAATTCAACCAAACCAGAGTCTATGAGCTAGCATTTCACAAATCAAATTGTTTGACAACGCATTTCGTAGACAAAATCTTTTGATAAACATGTTTTTTTCATTCTTAGCATGCATCCCCTCGTTCAATAGGAAAACAACTACGACAAGGATTGAATATTACATCTGTTATAGATTGGCCCTTTGAGCTTTTTCAACCAATTATTTTTACTCACATTCCTAACTTTTGCCTAGGTTACAATTGGGGAATGCCTAGCAGGACTATTCTTTTCACTCTTTTTTTTTCTTTTTTTCTTTTTTTCATTCAAAGAGATGTTTTTTGGCAAATGCTTTGCCCTAGGGAGTTCAACTACTTTGGGTAATGGACTTTTAGTTTTGTATTGGTTTTCCCCAAGCAAAGGAGGCATTAGGCAGACTTTTGGATTAGTTTACTCTTCATTTCTCAACAGCTAGGTTTTAGGGAGCAAGGAATTGATTCCTTTTTGATTTTTAGGTTTTCAAGAAAAGAAGGTATCTGCCTTATCTGATTTTTAGATATGTGGTTTTTGGCTTCACAAGGATTTGACCTTATTTGAATGCTGCCACATTAGTCAAATTGATTTCACTATTTCAACTAAGGGCAGTTGGTCTTCCTTTGCTAAGAGTACTTTAAAGATGGTCTATTTGAAGTGGTATTGAACTCTGGAGGGTAAAAGTGAGTGTGTTCCAACGTCTCTTTTTCTTTCTATCTTTCTTTCATCTCTTTTTTCTTTTCTTTTCTTTTCCTTTTTTGTTTTGTTTTTTACTCTCTCATCAAATGTAATATCATGCCCCCAACCGCAGTTGTAATCAAATTGAACTAAGATAGGAGCAAGGATAATCAAGAAAACACATTCTTGAATTGATCTTATTATGAAAAGTAAAATCACACAATTTATTACTTAGAACAAAGAAAGCAAGTAAAAACATTAACTCGCTCGACTCATATCATTCTCTATGAATTGCCCTCTTATTAAACAAGTCATGAACCCTGTGTTGCAAGGTGATGCAATTGTAGGTATCGTGACCAAGCCTCTGATGGTATGTGCAATAGAGATCAGTCATAAAGTTCCTTGCCAAAAGATTCGGTAGAGGTTTTTGATCCAACGGGTGAAGTAACCCATCATCCTTTAGGTCTTCAAAAAGACTAGACAATGGCTCACTTAGATGGGTGAATTCTCTTTACAAAGTAGCCTGACCTGTTTTAAAAGGATAAGGTTTATTGGTTTGACCGAAGAGATTCAATGGGCTATTCTCCTTTCACAGTTTGTTGGCTCGACTACGCTCATAGTCTAACTTCTCTAATGGTAGACCCATATCGAAGAAGTCTTCAGAGGTCTGAAGAGGCATCAAACACAACCTATAATACCTTTGACTATCAATCAGACTTGCTCGTTTTCTGTTGGCCTGTTGGTCATCTTAGCAGCTTTTTCCCTTCATCTTATTACATAATCATAAATGGACTCATCCAACCTTGTCATCTGCAAATCTCTGAGGGTTACCTCCAGCAGTGTGTTGTAGCCATATTGTGCTACTAAGCTTTCTAACAATAGGTTCCAGTCTTCTTGCTTGCTCATGTCTAAATCATAGTACCTATCGTGACCAGATTTCTGGTCTTGGGTTGATGAACTCTGCACTGCTTTCAAACTTTGGGTTGGGGGAAGACATAATTGGTTGAGGCCCAAGACGAAGAATGGAGTTGCCACCTAGTTTTTAAAAACTAGGAAAATAAGGTGATTATAATTCCTTGCTTATTACCTATCCATTTTAGTTCAGAGATTTGGGAAAAGAAGTTGGGTACGAGCTTAGGAAGGTATAGGTAACCAAGTCCGCCTAGCTGTGAGGTTGACTTCCACTAACTAGTTAACTTTAATTTAGGATGGGTCAAGTTTTATTACAATGACAATTTATATTTGTGAAGCCTTGCCCGAGCACCAGTCCGGTCCGCTAAAAATCAGAATGCTCGTTTGGACTTAGTCTCATGATTGAAGCGGCTATTGCTTTATTTTCCAAACTGATTTTTTAATTTTTTTAATTTGATTTTGGGAGTCGCCACCTTAATTTATTTTTAATTGGAAAAATATAAGGCAAAAATCTATTTTTTTACTCCATTTAGTTTGCCTTTTGAAAAAATGCACTAGTCTTTTGTGAACCCTTAATTTTGCACCTCCAAAAATAAAAATAATAAATATATATAAAAAAAGTTGTCAATCCTGTGGCGCGTGATGCCCTGATATGATTTTCAGCCTATTTTGGCACCTTTTTCCACATCAGGAAGTTTTGGGACCCTTCAACCTATAAATACTGACCCCTTAGCTCAATATTCTTTACTCCTTGGTTGTTAGTTGATAGTTGTCCTCTCAACCTTCTAATATTCTCCCTATTTTCTTTATAAAAGTTTTCAAGGGCTATTTCCTCCTTGGTTTTAGTCCGCTTAATTTAGTCATCTTCGGATTAAATTAGATTTTTAGTTTGTTTTTATTTATTTATTTTTTGCATTTTAAAAATTGAAACTCCGACCCAATAAGGCATTTCGACATCCTTCTCTGATTGCAAAAAGAATCAAGGTAAAGCACATTCACTTTTATTTTTAATTTAATTTAAGACAAAGTGCCTCCTTCTCCTTCTCCTATTATTTCTTCTAATAATTAATCAACGAAAACATGATAAAATGGCAAGACTAAAATAAACACTCCATCACAAGATAGAAAAGAAATGTGTGGGTTTTGATTCCCATTCGAAGGGATACACAGGCACACTTGGTCCAAATGACAAATCAACCCTAAAACAAACAACTCCTTCCTCCTATCACCTTATATTTTCTTTTCTTCCTTTTTTATTTTTGTTTTACTTTATTTATTTATTATTTTTAGGGAATGTGTGATCTCCCTAGAACCCATTAGGGCTAGAGGAGATATCCCCTAATTATTGGTTTTTATTGTAATTTTTACTTATTAATTTGTTATTTATTATTTATTTATTTGTTTATGAATGTATGATTAAATTAATAATTGTTATTTCATATTTAATTGTCATTACATAATTTAAATTATTTATAAAATTATTTTCATCAAGTTATTTTTATATCATTAAGCCAAATCATTGTTTTTAAAATAAACCAAAAACCTAGTGTCCGAATTCTCTTTAGTTTTAAGGACTAGTGTACTTTCCTTTAGGATAATTTAAATGAGTCAATTAATGAATTTTTACCTTATATTTTTTCAATTAAAAATAAATTAAGGTGACAATTCCCTAAAAATTAATTTTCAAAAGTCAATCAAATAAACGCGAGCGCTTCATCCGTGAGACTAAAACCAAATGAGCATTTCAATTTCCTTTGTGGATCGGATCGGTGCTCAGGTGAGGCTTCACAGTTGGCAACTCTACTAGGGACCACCTTCTTTTTAATAAAAAAGAAATAAGAGGACTATCAATTGGTTTAATTGAATAATCTTAAAGTTTGGCTTTTTAATATAATTATAGCTTATTAATGCGTCATTTGCATAGGCTTTTTCCCTCCAAACTTAGCTTTAGGATAACAAGGGATAGCGATTAGCATTAAGTGGGTAACCCTGCTTGGGTCTATTTGCCAATAGCAAAAGCATCCATCCGGCGACAAATCCTTTGATCCTTTTAAAGGAGTAACGAGCAGTTCGTACTGTTGGATCCACGCGAGGCTCCTTGTTTCACATATGGTTAGGTATATCACTTCTCTAGTGTGATGGGTACCCTTTCAAACCACCCTTACCCTTTCCTATAATGGACCTAGAACTTAGGCCTTAGGTTGTATGTGCCTCAATGAATAAAGCCTTGGTATGATTGCATAATCATGAGCTACTTTTTTCCATAATGTATAAAGCATGCATTCAATTCCATGAGTCTAGGTTGTACCTTGAACCAGTTAAGAGTCACTTTAGCCATAAACATCCTTTACGCTAAGCCTCAAACACCTTGTTCCAACCATGTTGTACACTTCAACCTAAACCTTAACCATTAAACATCCACCTCTGTCTAAACACCCTTATTCATAAACCTCAAAGCACTATTTCCCTATCCTTTAACCTAACACCAAACATCATCAAAACCTCAAATCTCAAACCTTAAACCCTAAACACCCTTGCCCCTTCCATTCAAAAAACCATCACCTTAAACATCTCCCCCAAGTATGAACCTTAAATGCCTTCAACCTTTAACCTTGTACCAAGAACCCTGAAAGATGATTACCCCTTATCCAACCCTAAAACTCACATCCACTTCCCAATAATGAATCTAAACCTCAGCTATCATCTAAAGACCTAAATGCCTTAAGTCCCAAACACCAAGAACATTGACTTCATCCTACCCAACACCTCAACCTTAGGACATAAGAACCTTTGAGCCTAACACACTACCCCTAAGCCTAAGGGTTTTTAGCCCAAAACTTTTAAAACCCAACACTCTTCCCTTAAGCCCAAGATCACTCGACCCAAAACCTTCAAAACCCAACACTCTCCTTCAAAAGCCCAAAACATTTGGCCCAATATACCTTAGGGAATCCCTTTTCCTCAGAATTTACATGCCAACCCATGCCGTCATCACTTTGTCATACATTTTTTCCATCATTTTCTCTCACAATTTGCAGTCCAACCTATGTGCTCATCACCTTTTCATACCTTTTTCCAAATACTTACCTGATTTCTTTGGTTTACTTTCAAGGTACCAATGGTCGGCCTAATCAACATGAATTCCCTGACAACACTTATAACCAACCTCCTCAAAAAGCAAAAGGAAATTTTACAAACTGCTTTAAATGAAAACCTGAATCACCAATGGAAGTCCATCATCGAAGAAGTCTGGGGCATGATGAACCAAACCAATCTTAACCCTAACCTGAACCAAGCCAACCCAAATTTGAACCAAGTTAAATCCAACCCAAACCAGACCTACCTCAACCTAAACTGAAATGACCCTACCAACATTGCCTCCACCTCGAACCTAGTGATTGATCTAACTAATGAAGAAAACGTTATGACCAACACCACTGTCACATCCCACTTTTGGAATATGATGGTCCTAATGCATGGGTATGCCTAAAGCCACTGAAAACCCGTAGAACTCATACCTATTATCAAATCCAATATGGTATCATGCACAAACTATACATAACACATCTTCCCAATATCAGAACCTGTTTAACATCTACTCATTATACGCTATGATTCCACTTCTATAATTCATAACAATCATTAATAATATTTATCAATTAACTTGTACATATTCCTTATCATTACATAGTTATCTATTCTTATAGGTCATTCATCATAATCATACAATATTCATTCATTTAAGCATATCTTCTTCCAATTACTAAGGATCAATCCTCTCATATAAACCATCACCCTCGATATACAAGGGAAAGTCCAATAATGCCTCATTATATATATATATATATATATATATATATATATATATATATATAATTGTGACACCCAATAACTACGGAGCAAATAAAGATTTAAACATTCAAACTAATACTTACAAAAATAAGTATATAAAACATAAACTTATACCTTGTATATGGGTTCTTTGGGGAAGGAGAAAGTCAAGAAGCTCTAACTTCTATTAATCACCTCTATTTGCTTTACTCTTCAAACTATAACCTGAAATTCCACGGACGATGTGTTTAGCTGTCAACTCAGTAAATTATAAAATGCATAAGAAGGAGAAGGCTTACAAATAATCAAAGAATCAATATATGACAATGGATATAAATATTTATAAATTAATAAATTACATGGTCAAGTCAAATGGATGGGTCATATGAACAAATGAGCATTTACATATATGTGCCAAGAAAGAAAGGCACCAAAGGAATGGAATGTCATAAGAGAACATATCATTATATCCGTCAATTCACCATATTGATTACGTCAATAATCTCATAGGCAAGATTAAACCACTGTCCCTAAGGTCAATGCATGCATATCATATTTAACATGCACTTCTTTGAGTACACGCCTAGGGTACTGCCCTTCCTAGGTAAGGCATTGTCACATCCCACTTTTGGAATATGAAGGTCTAAGGTCATGGGTAGCCATAAAGGCACCGACCACCCGTAGAACCCATACCTGCTATCAAATCCTTCATGGTATCATACACCAGCCGATAAATAATAATAGATATCATACACTAATCATCATTTCCTAAGATCAGAACCTGCTTACATCTATTCACTTTACACTATGATTCCATATAAATAATTTATAATAACCATCATTCTTATTTATCAATTAACTTGTACATATTACTTATCATCGTATTGAAATTTATTCTTATAAGTCATCTATCATCATTATATAATATTCATTCATAACATTACTTTTCCTTTACGCAATTAAAAATAAATTATTTTCCTTTACAAATTAAAAATAAATTTTCTCATAAAAACTATTACACTTCATATACAATTGAAAGTCTAATAATGTCTTATCAATATAAAATATATATCATTTAAATAACTTTTGACTTCCAATGACTACGGAGCAATTAACTATTTAAACATCTAAATTTTAACATATACACACATAAAATTTAAGTATAAACTTATACATATATGCACATAATAAAAATAAAGTTTACTTTGCTGCACTGATTTTAAGTGTAGAAGAATATTTGAAAAGCCTTTTTGCTACTTTACTACCTTTTTGTAAAAAATTTGGGAATGAGGGTGAGTTTATAACTCAATGAGTAAAAACTATACTACCATAAATTGCGCGGTTCGGTGTTCAACGTTAGTTCACAAGAACGACACTTGGCTGACTCATTTATATACATATATCCGTTAAGAATGATATAAGGTGACAAATGACACATAGTACATTTTGGAAGTTAAATCAAATTAAAATCTCGTGAATTCTTAAAATTCTAGTTCAAATAACAAACGACATATAATATAATTGAAAACAAATATCAATTAACAAATAACAAATGTCTTGCAATACTCTTGAAAACTTAATTCAAATAACAAATAACCTATATTACTTTAAAAACCTTCATTCAAATACAAATAGCTTGTAATAAGGTTCAAATCTTCCTTCAAATAACAAATAACTTGAAATACGATTCAAATATGAATATAATTAATAAATACGTTTCAAAACTTCTTTCAAATAGTAACTATCTCGTACTATCTTTAAAATCTTTCTTCAATAGATGAGAGCGAATTTTTTTCTCGCTTTCTCATCAACACTGCAATAATGGCAGCTCTTTTTGCGGAGCATTTGCCACACATCTTGTACTATCTTTTAAAACTTCATTCATATAATAATATAAAATTATATATTTAGCAGAAATCTGGTCTACAATGGATGAGTGCAGATCTTGTCCTTGCATCTCATCGAAACCACATTAATGGCAACGGCTCTTCTTGCGGAGCAATACCATACTTCTTACGCTAGGTAGGCCAGGCCAAACGGCTAGAATAATACCTTCTTCCAGCTGGAGTCGATACAATGTACACTGCCCAGTGTTCCCCACACCGGATAAGGGGATTTCTGCTTGCAAACTCAAAATTCAAGTAAAAGTAATTTATAAAACATATAACATAAAGTATTAATTTAGCTCATAAGTTACCATATAATGGATTGCAATGAAACAATAATTGTTATATAACAAATTCAATAATTTCAAGTTTTCATATATGAAACTACAATAAATTCATATAAAATCAAAATAAAAATACTAATAAAAATTTTAGCAAATACTTTTGGAGCTTTTAAAATGTAATACCCCAAGTTCATGTGTACTTTTGTTTTATCATATGAATGAGCTACTAGATGTGCATCTAGTATTTTTATGAGCTATGAGTTATAAGTTAAGTATTTGATGATGATTATGTAGTGTTCTTATTGAAATAAGTCTATTGGAATGATTTTATGAGTTTATGTGGAGAATTTAAGGACAATTCATTGAAGTGGAGTTGCAGAGCATAAGTCGCGCCCGCGACTGCGAAGCTGGAAGTGAAGCCGACCGCAAACCTCTCTGCCTGATTTTGGATTGGAAGCTATAAGGGAATAGCGACTGCGATATGTTGTAGCGACCGCAACTTAGTAAGTGCACAGTCACGTGAACAGTAGCGTGTAGCACCCGCAAAGCCCATATCGCGACTGTTATTGAAGAATCGCGACCGTAACTCCTATCAGGATCAGATTTGGGGAAACAATTTTAAACAGAGAATTGAAGCCCGAACTTCATTTAACTCGAGATTTCAAAGCTCCAAACCCTATTTTCTCTCAAGAATCGCTTTTCCACTCACATTAAATGACAAGAGACTTCATTAATTGCTCCAACCAAAGGATCTAGGGTTACAATCAATCAACCTTTCATCCATTGTTGAAGCATTCCTTGAAGAGGTGAATTAGGGTTTTGGTTTTCTTTGAGTTTCTTCTTCTCCATTATTATAATCTGTGTTTGGGGAGGGAATAGAGTTAGAAATTATGAGTCTATCATGAGTATGGTGATTTTAAGAGCATAGGTTATGTGTATTGATATTGTATGTATTATGTGTATAGTTCTTCCTAGAAGTCAAAATGGAGATCATGAGGATTTGATGTGATTGAGGACTTCCATTGAGTATAGAGGATTATTTTTTATTAAGGTGAGTAGAAAATATACTACTATTCTTGTATTTGATTTCCTAAGGTATAATGCCTATTTTCTTGTATGAGCCACCATAAAAAAGTATGAGAATTGTTTATTGAACCCTAATGTTTCATTAAACTTTATAAGTTCTTAATTAGCCAATTGCTAATTATTATCTTTTATTAGAACCATATATTGTTATTTATCTATGAGCATGAGAATTGTTATTGAACCAAATGAATTATTAATTAGCCATTTGCTAATTAGTATCATTTATGAGAACCTCAATTAGCCTATCTATATGTTGATAATCTTAATGGTATAGAAATCTCCTACTAATGTGGGTTAATCATTAGACTTTGTGCACATTGTAACCCGATGGATAGGGTATAATATCCTACCCTTATCTAGGAAGGGTAAATTATCCTAGATGTGAAATCTGATTCATTTCATGTATTACGAGCAAGGGTACGTTATTAAACCTCTACTCTTATTACGAGCAAGAGTATGCTAATCCAGCCTCTACTCTTATTTACGAGGTGAGCATGCTAATAAAGTGCCTCTGCTCCAAATATTACAAGAATGATTTCTATATCCATCTATTTATGAGTTATGATTTATTTCATAAGCTATATACATGTTTATTCTTGTATATTACAAGTATTGATTCCTACGAGTTATATGAGCCTTAATTGCTATATTATAAGTCATTGGACAAGTTATTAGCCCTACCATTTTTGTGAGCTATCCTTAAGTTACCTAGCCTCACAAGTATGGTAGTATATTATTTACTCACTGCTTTATCTCATTAGTGATTCCATTTTTCAGGAGATTAAGATGTTTATTAGCTCAGTTCTTAAAGCATTTTCCTCCCTAAAGAACTTATTTGATCAATGTAATTTCTCCATTTATTATATATGTATTTGAGATATTGTAGTTGCTCCATGTGTGTAAGAGAGAGTTATTCTTTTAGCCTTGATGGCAATTATGGATGACTACATATATGAGTATATGAGATTTATGAACTTATGAGTTTATATTTGTATGTAGGTGGATGAGATTATGAGATTACGAGCTGTATGAGTAAATGTATAAGTTCTGGTTCCGATCTTGGGAAGTGTATGTGTTAGTAACTATGTTTCCATGAGGGTTATTTTTTATGAGAGGGGTTCTACAGGTTTTTGGTGGCCTTATGCCTACCCATGCCCTAGGACCGTCACAGTTGCGAAGTTGGGCTGTGACAAAGTTTGTATCAGAGCATAAGGTTAAGTCTAGTTTAGACTATATGAGTCATAGGGTATGTGAACCCATAGAGCTTAGGAAATTTCCTCTACATCTATCGAGTTATTGTTTATGTGTAAATCTGCATTAATCGTTATGTGTTAAATCTCTTATTATGTGTTTCTCTTATAGATGCCGCCTAAAAGAGGAAGGGGAAGAGGTAGACCGAGGCAAGTCCCTCTTGAGAATGTAAGAGTTCCGGATGTGGCTTCGGATGCCGCCTCTATTCATGAGGAACCACTTGAACCACTAAGGGCTAGACGCCGGGTTCAAGTGGAGGAAGTTCATGTTCCTCCAAGAGATGATGATGACTTGAGGTGTGAGAATGAGGAGCTCCACCGAGAATTGTTGGAGTTGAGACGGTTAAGGCAACAAGATGCTAATATCGCACCATCACCTCCTCCACCAGTACAAGAGAGAATGCCACCTCCACTGGCTCCTGTGAATGCTCCTGTTCCTAGGCATATGGCTAGAAGGGTGATTGATGATGGTGGGGTGAGCATGTATAGCTTTCTGAAGATGGAACTTCCAAAATTTCATGGTAAGTATGAGGAAGAACCACACAAATTTCTTGAGTTAGTTGAGAAGGTGGTGAGACGATTGTCGTGTTCTGATGCTAGGGCAATCGAATTGGTGGGACTCTTACTAAAAGATAATGCTTGAAATTTGGTTCCAAGATCATATGGAGAACCAATTATATGAAGAAGTGCCACCAGTATGGGAACAGTTCAAGCAAGACATGATTGAGGAATTATTGGGCGAAGGAGAAAGGAAGAACATAATAGCCCAGTTTGAGAGGTTGAAGCAACAAGGCATGTTAGTGATCGAATATGCCAAAGAGTTCACTCAGTTAAGCAAATTTGCACAAGAGATAATGCCTATAGAAGCGTCAAGAATTAGAAGGTTCAGAAGGGGTTTGATAGCACTTCGGCACAATGCTTTATGTGCTATTGAGTTTGCTTCCTTGTCCAAGTTGATTGACAAGGGAAAGCAAATGGAGTCAAAGAGCACCAACTAAAACCCAAGATGATTGATAAGATAAAGGCATTGCAAGATGAAGATCTTTCACTTGCTAAGTTGAAAAAGGAAGTTCAAGCAAGGCAAGCAGCGGACGTTGAGTTAAAAGATAATATGTTGATGCATGGGGGTAGATTATGTGTACCGAATGTGAATGAATTTCGAGAGAATATCATGAAAGAGATCCATCAATAACCATTTAGTGTTCGTTCATGTGCCACCAAAATGTATCATGATCTAAAGAGTTGCTATTGGTGGCCTGATATGAAGAAGGATGTAGCTAAGTTTGTGTCTTCATGCTTAACGTGTCAACAAGTCAAGTTTGAATACCAAAAGCCATCTAGCCTATTGCAAGAAATCAAGGTACTAGAGTGAAAGTGGGAACATATCATGATGGACTTTGTAGTAGGGTTGCCAAGGACTTATAAGGGCTATGATTCCATATGGGTGATTGTTGATAGATTGACCAAGTCAGCCCATTTTCTAGGAGTGAAAACCACCTACACAATGGCTCAGTATGCACAATTATATTTGGATAAGATAGTGAGCTTACATGGTGTACTAGTGTCCATCATATCGGATCGAGGTACATAATTTACATCTAGATTTTGGCAAAAGCTGCAAAAAGAATTGGGTACTCAACTAGACTTCAGTACAGCCTTCCATCCATAGACTGATGGGCGATCAGAAAGAACCATACATACCTTAGAAGACATGC
>CATKHJ010404446.1:0-10798 GCA_949750685.1 Vernicia montana | reverse complement strand
TACTAAGTGAAATTCAAGTCTTTAAGTCAATATCTCTACTGTTCACACAGAGAGCTTTTGAACGAGCGTTCACCATGCTGAACGAGCGTTCATCCCCAATTTCCTGAAGAAGCCTTAAGTAAATAAAGACCAAAGACGAAGGTCGAAGACTGAAGTAGAAGACCGAAATGTTACTGTTCACGTGACTGTTTATTCTTTCATCATAACCAGGCAGGAGCGTTCGCTACTCCTCTTTTAACTTGCTCAAACACTTGTAACTCATTCAAATCATCAATTAGAAGTTATTACATGAATGTTCGGGGTATTACAATATTATATGTATATTATATATATGTATATAGATAATTATACAATTATCTATAATTATCGGGTCTGGCCAGGCCGGGCTGGGTCAAGTTTACTTGATTTCAGGCCGGACCCATAAAATGTTGGGCTTCTTGAGCTTGAGCTCGGGTTGGGCCTTGAGGAAAATTCCTCTGTTCAGGTCCGATATTTTTGTGGGATAGCCGGACATGCCCTAAACCCATGATCATGTCTAGTGTTTGAGGTATCTCCGGTGAATCTACTCCGATGGCTAAGTCAACCTTTGATTTGGTTGAGAGAGAAAATACAAGTATTGAGGAGCATTTGGTGCAATTGTTGTATGCAGCTGATAGCTAATTTGCACTCAACACTTAGGCCAAACACCATTTGGTAAAAAATAAAATAAAACAATAGTTCTTAGCTGTTAGAAGCTCGAATAACTATTGATTTGAAAAGCTCCATTTTAAAGCTTTTTCATATCAACTGATTGTTATTTTAAATTTATATTATCTTACTCTTATAAAAAAAATTATTACTTATAAAATATTTTTATATAACTATAATAATAATAAATAATTATTAAAATATTATAAATAATATTTGTAAAAAATAACATATTCAAGTTTAAATGAAAAAAAATATAAATATATCATAAATAATTATTTATAAATTTTCAATTATTAATTCATTATTCTTGTAATTTGTGTTACACATTTAAAAAAAAACTAAGATATATAATAATATATTAAAAATAAATCATATTTTTAATCGTTATTTAATATTTCAATAACAACAACTAACAAAATTTTACCAAACAATTATATTTTTTAACCATCAACTATTAACTATTAGCTATCAACAACTAATTATAAGTAATAGTTAAACCAAATAAGCATTTAGAAATTGAGATTTATATTAGGATCCTCTACCTTTTGGTGTATGTTCACATACTGGGAGTGAGCATATTTTTTGGTAGGCTTCTTTTGACCCATTTTATTTTATTTTATACTATATCACTTCACAATAAATCAAAATTAATAACCTAAAAATTATTAATTGGTGTAAAATTTAGTAAGATGGCTTCCAAATATATTAAATTTTATATTTATTTCTTTTAATTTTATTGAATTAATAAAAAAATTTCATATAAATAATTGTCACTTTTTAATTTTTTATTTAAAAAATAACATTTAATAATATGATTATGTTATTAATATTTGAAATATAATTTTAATTTTCACCCTAAACAATATGACTATAAATTCGAACATAATAATGGATTTAAGTAATTACATAAATACTCATTAATTCTATATTTTCATTTATTTGTATTCCAATAAATGAATATGAGCTAGTTGGTGGTAGGGTACAGATGCATATAAAAGAACAAAGGGTCAAGTGGGTCCTACTAAATCATTATTATGCAACTTACCCCCCACCCGTCTCTCTCTCTCTAATGTCTAATCTAACTCTCAAAACGCAGTCTCTATTGTATAAGTTGTTGAAAGTTGGAACTCTCTCTCTCTCTCTCTCTCTCTCTCTCTCTCTCTCTCAGAGCTATGGGTGAGCAAATAATCTGATGGGTGTAAAATCAAAAATTAAAAAAATATATTTAAATCTCATCGAAATTGAATCAAATTTATAATAAAAAAAAAATAGTTCGATTAGCCAGTTTGTACTTTTTTTTTTTAATTTATACTCAAAATTTCATTAATTATATTTAATACCTAAAAAAATTTGAGTATTATATATATTTAAAAAAACAAGAGAGGTATTATATATATTTAATAAACATATATAATATAAATATATTTTAATATATATTTTAAATAATATAAAAATAATTCGATTGATTCAGTTTTAATAGAAATTTTTTAACTAAAATTTTAATTTTTAAAATTAAATCGAATTAAAATTTTAAATCGAATCACTCAGTTTAATTCGATTTTCAATTTCAGTTGGGTTTTCCTCACGCGGTCAGAGGCATAATTATTCTTCTTCTTCTTCCTAATCCTAATAATAATAACAAAAAAAAAAAATCCAACTTTTAATAACTTTTTGAACTTCCTTTTACGAGCTCTCTTCTTCTGAAAAAAAAAAAGCTAGGGTTTCAATTCTCTTCTCCACCCCCAAATCCAAAATCAATAATATAATAAGTTTTATCTTCTCTTCGAAATCAATCTTTGTTTGTTTATCTCTTTCATTTTCTCTTGTAAAGTTTCATAAGGAGACTTGTTGTTGCTCATCTTCTGCTCGATAAATTGTCTCAGAGACCAAACACAGCTACTGTTACTGTTAGTTTCTTCTAAATTTTATTTTTTTGGTCTTAGAAAGAGACAAAAAATGAAAAAACATTAGTTTAGTTTTAAAGAGAAAGAGAGCAACTTTTTGGAAACTTCCATGTGAAGTAATTTGCTGCGTTGAATGTGATTCATTTCTGCTTTTTTGACAAACAACTAACTCTAATTCCATCACATGCTCACTCTGTCTCTATACTACAAATGGGAGTAGCTCCATTTCCTTTGATCTCCTTTTTCACTAATTCATTCTCGTGTAATCTGTGAATTTTCGGGTCCTTTTTTCTTCACAATCTCTCTGGGTTTCTGGGTATCTTTTGGGAGATCAACCTCTCTCATTATGGATGCTATTAATGCTTTTTCTTCACATCCCCTAAGATTTGGGGAAGTTCCCATTCTTGACATTGAAGGATATTTATAGCATTTTCATGTTTGAAGATCAGAGCATTTATACTACTTTCTGGGTTTATTTTTTGTTTTTTACTTGTTTTTATTTAGCTAGTGATGGAGGATATTGGGTTGGTTAAGCAAGGATGGAAATGGCTGCAAACTCAGAAACATGCCTACTCTCGTGTAAAAAATGCTGCATTGTGTTTGAGGGACAAGATTGGGGTATTTATAGAGCGTCACTGGCCTATGGTGTGCAGTGGGTTTGTCAGATTTGGACTGTTAATGACTTTCTTGTTGATTTCTTGGAAAGATTGTTTTTTAAGGGGTTTTCAGTCAGTTATCAAACTGGGTTCAGCAGCTTTGCTACTTATAATATGGAGTTGCTTTCTTAGTCTCACTTCAATGTCTTGTTTGCTTTATGTCCTACTTAGTATGGTAAGTCTTCATCTTATTTGCAATTTATTTACTTCTATTCGACTATTGTTTTTTGTTTGATATTCTTGAACCTGCATTCCATTGCGTCAAACTTATGGACAACCAATAACAATATTTGAGTTTAACCATACCAATGGTATTGCGAAAATAAATTGTGGTATTTTCTAGCTGTGCATAATTTTTAGTCAGATTTGTGTGATAATTGTTTGCTTCTGGGAAAATAATTATACTTGGAGTCCAGGTTTAGGCAGTTGAAGTTGATTTGAGTAAGTCATAGCTTGTTTACCAAAATAATTTTAAATTCCTTGTGATCTGTTTATGTCTGCCTCACGCAAAGTGGAGGAAGAAAAGAAAACAAAAAAATGAGATTTTTTTACATGATGAGCCTCAGGATTAATGGGAAACTTTTGGATTGCCATCTTATGTTTTCTTGGAGTAGGTTGTGGTTTTGGGAATTGTAGGTGTACTTATACTTAATGTTGCTTGATACATATAACAGCCTTAATATGTCTCAATGAAGTGAAATGACATAAAATTGATACCTATTTATGTAGTTATTTCAGAAGAATTGAAGTTTTGACACGGAAAGTTAGTTTTCCTCGTTTCCTATATCTTTGGTTCTTATTCCTAAATCAGCCATAACTCCTTTCTCTATTTAAAAAAGAAACAGAGAAAAAAAGAATCTCTTTTGTGGGGTTTGATAGTGTATTTCTTGTTTTTATCTTTTGTATTTGACAACTTTTCAGCTGTTCACAATATATGTTGCTTTGATTCCTTATTTCATGTATTTGCGCTTTTCAAAGTTAGCTTTTATTTCTTTGTTGATGATGGTGGATCTGAAACTTATGAGGAGGTGATAGGTTTTCTTGTAACTCAACTGGGATGTAGTTGCATTGTCTTTATAGGATTGCATCAACCTAATTAAACAATGTACTTTGTGTTAATGCCATTCACTCTTGGTCCAATATTTCAGGGAGCTGCAGGAGCTGCCGTTCGTTGTTTGGGTTATACACCTGGACTTTTTATCGTAGGACTCTTTGCTATTTTAATTTTGTGGATGTATGCTAACTTCTGGATAACTGGAACATTGTTTATAGTTGGAGGTATGGCTTGGTTTTATTTTCCACTTACTTTTAGCTTGATATCAATCACATGATATTCAATTCTATTGTCTTTCTCTGTTTACTTGTCTATAAGTTAGCTGATATCGTTCACACAAGATAGGATGATATCCATCACTCTTTGGCTTCTTTGCATGCACCTGACATTCAATAATTAATACTAGAAGATATCTTTCTCAAATAATTGTTCCCATTTATTACATAATTAGGTGTAAGTTGGCCAAACAATCTGGATTATGTTTTCATATTCTTCCTTCTGTATCCTTTTTTTTTCCCCTAATGTTTTGTGCAAATTTATTGGTAGATTCATTGTTTATATTTCCCCACCAACAAAGTTAAAGTCATTGGCTTGAAGCTTTTCTTCAGCAATAACCTCAGGGCATTGAATCACATTGTTAAACATAAATAACTCCAAATATAGCTTACACAAAAGTGATATTGAAAAGTGAAATGAATAATTCTGCAGTTTGAGATCCTTCAATTTTTCTATCAATGCCATTTTATTTGCTGCATTTTTGTAATAAACTAATTATACTGGATAATCTTAGGTGGTACTGTTGGTGAATTTGCACTGGCGCATATTCATAGTTTTAAATAACGGCTATTCCATAATGTATTGGCCAATTTGTAACGCGATTTTAGCCTGTAATTACTTTGTTTTCCCTTTTTCTATGGGAGATTCACCAATCACTTGGAAATGGGTAGACAAAACATGAGAAATCGCTGTTTATTTTATAAAACGTTCCTTTAGGTTATTTTTCACTTAATATCTTGCATATTTTATTATATTCTTTTTTTAGAACTCATATTTTATTAAATTATTGTGTTTGTTGATTTGAGTATTTTTAAATGCCTTAAAAAACTTGTGGCAGAGGTGGCTGACTCGGACTGATTCAATATGATTCAGGCTGAATGTGTGATATGATTTCCATTTCTGTTACTGTTTTTCATTCCATTATTTAAAACCCTCCACATATTGCTTGTCACTTGTATTGCTTTGGCTTCCATGCATAGGCTGCAATTTTGTATATGGTAACTCTTGTGTGGGCAATGACAAATTGGGATGTGCCTATACACAAGGATACACCTTTTGCATTCACTAGAAGGAATTGCTGCTCAAATTGATCACTAGATGTTAGGATTATAAACATTTGGTACCTTCAGCCATTATATTATCATGCTTTGAAGCCAATCTAACTAAATCATATGATCTGTTTGGTATTGTTGTTTGAACTACTATTGAGAAATGCACCATGTTAAATATTTTGATTAAGGCTGTTAAAATTTATTTTTAAGGTCAATTTGACATGTTCTGGTTGTAGAGGTTCAAACCAGTTGAACAACAATTTCAAACTGCTTGTTCCAATTTCTAAAAGGGTGCTTTCCAAAAGAGCAATTTACAATCTCAATGCCAAACAAACTAAAAATATGTAGTGGAATGGGCAAATATCTGGTGTACTTTTCGCAAAGTGGTCTGGGCATGTACAATTTGAAGTTAATTCTAATGGCAACTCTGATGGGGACAAATGACTTGAACATATGTTGCTTCAAATGCTGGGGATGTTCGATAATAGGAGTTACCAGTTACAATGAGCAGCAGATTAGTTGTCCAAACAACAATACTAAATACCTTTAACAATGTTAGAATATTCTGGTTGTAATATAAGTTAATTATTGTATGGTTTCTGAAAATTACTGCTGTATATCCTTTCCTTCATGTTTATTGAACCTTTCTGTGCTAATATCCATGTGTGTCTGTGTGTGCACGAGCTATCATTTGTGTTACCTAGTCACAATGCGTCTTCTACGTGATGAAAGAGTTCGCATCATCTCTATTATAGTGTGCATGGCTTCAACTGATTTGACGCCATTTCTAAGCATACTCCTTGAATGTTGTATTATGAATTGAAGCTCCTCATATACGTGTGAAAATTGTTTTTCTCTTCTTTTAATTCTCTACATTATAAACATGCAGGTTATTTGTTCTCCCTGAATCATGCACGTTTGGTGGTCTTAATGGCAACTATTTATGCTATTTATTGTGTGAAAGTCCGAGTTGGATGGCATGGCGTTTTCTTATCCATAAACCTTACATTTTTATCAAATGATGCGTTAAATTTTTTGCTCCAATGGTGTGATAATATCAATGAAAATACGCACTTTGAAGAGCAAAAGGAATCTGAAACAGATATGCAAGATGAGTTCTCTGCAGAGTGTGAATACTCAGTTCCTACTGATGAATCTGAAAAGTTGCAGTCATGCAAATCATCAAGCAAGCCAGCTGCTACTTCATCTGTTGATAATAGTCAAAATGTATCTTCTAGTATAAAGGTAGTTAGGGAAGAAACAAGTTCAGCTGATGAAATGAGAAGGATATTAAATAGTTTAGATCATTATGAAGCACTAGGATTTCCTCGTCATAAACGAATTGATGCCACAGTTTTGAGAAAGGAATATCGGAAGAAGGTATGTTCAAAATTTATTGAGAGAAATTTGAATACCATTATTACTATCAACCTTTTGTGGTTTACAGTTCTGAGAGTCCCAAAATGGTTGGAAAATTGCTTTTGTATATCTGATGTGAAACTTAGGTTTAATTTCTTATTTTATTTAAAAAAAAATAATTTTATACTTTTCTTGTTAGCTTGTTTTTGGGTTCTCTAAAGGGAATTTTCTTCACTCACCCTTCCTTTTCCAAATTTATGTTTTGATTCTTTCCTCTCTATAAGGAGAGATACTGATTACGCGCAGTAGCTAGACCTGTGACCAGTTAGGATACTTTCTAATACTTGCATGAAAGAAGTTGGCATGCAATCTACACCCCCCCCACCCCTCTCTCTCTACACACACACATTCTTGATTCTATTTTCATTCTTTTATTGATAATCATGTCCAGGCCATGCTTGTGCATCCTGATAAAAATATGGGGAGTCCTTTGGCAAGTGAATCTTTTAAGAAACTTCAATGCGCTTATGAGGTAAGCTTCTTTAGTCAATTGAAGTCTCTCTCTAGTGCAAATACATGTGCGAATTGGTTGATCTACTAATTTCTGTGTAAAAAACACACATTTACCTGTGCTTGCAAAGCTGATGACATGTTATGTTCTGTCATTTTGGCTTATCACAATGATATAATTCATAGGTTCTGTCTGATTCAACAAAGAAGAGGGACTATGATGAGCAATTGCGGAAGGAAGAATCCAAGACGAGGAGTGTATGTCAAAAGTCCCATGGTACTCCTAATCAGGTAATTTATATATGGTATTGTTTGTTTATGATCTCTCTAGCATTATGGTCATTTTATTCAAAATCTTTCTTTCATAATTTCTCATTGGTGTGACACATTCATGTTAAAAACTGAGAATGAAATGGTCATATGGACATAGGATGGCTTCAAAATAAGTTTTAACTAAGGCTCCATTTGTTTCGTAGAAGATATTTTCTTGGAAAACATTTTCTGCATTTTTTGGCATTTGGGGCACTTTGGAAAATTGATCAATGCAAAATGTTTTTCTGGGTCAAAGAAAAAAACTGTCAGTTTTCCAACTTTGACAGATTCATAAGAATGGAAGCAGCCTCTGAGGGAAACATATAAACACATGGTCATTACTCCATTGATATCACTGCTCATCCTTTGGCAATCACCGGCCACTGCCAACGGCCAAAATTTTCCCCTTTTCATATTTTTTCCTCATATTCAACAATTAATAGAAAAATGTGAAGTTATAAGTTTTTACATTTTTATCATTTTATAAATTGAAAGAATAATAATATTTTCCAATATATTCCAAATGCTGGAAAATAATTTCTAATTGATTTTTAGTTTTTCAACCAAACAACAGGAAATAAGTTATTTTCTCGGAAAGTGTTTTCCTGAGAAAATATTTTCTACAAACAAGGTATTTTCTGCAAAATAAATGGAGCTTAAGAATTTCAAAGTTTCATATGCAGCATTTAGGAAATATATGGGTGAATATTTTGAGCGGAATCAAAGCAGGAAAAGGACATGGTGGCTTTGACTATTACCTTTTGCAGGCCAGAATATGGCTGTGAATGTTAGTTGTACCTTTCATTGGCTTATCTTTGGTGTGAAATCTAAGATATTGCAGATCTAGACCTGGTGAGCTTCTGAAATTAACCGCCTCAAGGGATGATTATTAGTATCACATGACTAGATTGATTTTTTAAACATTCACCGGAATTAATTAATTGTCCTCCATTTCAGCAATTTCAAAAAAGATTCATGCATTTTGTTTTAGAATTGCAGTATCAAGAAGCATAAGATATTTAAATGTCGATTGAGCGAATGTGGTGGTTGAAGCCATAACTCTTCAAATCCTTCTTTTCAACTAGTTTTAAGAATTCAAATAGTTTTACAAATTAATAATGCATACGAAAACTGCACACACAATGGTCTTTATGTATAGTTGCCACCTCCATCAAAACCACCACTCCCTCAACCAGTCTTCACAGTACGTTAAAGCATTTACCATTCTTTCTTCTAAGATTTAATTTTGGATTCACGACTCCTATAATGCACTATTTACTATTTAGTGATTATGCTTTCCTCACTTTCTGCATTCCGCCTTGAATCTTACTACAAAATGGAATGGTTATTAATTTAAGAATTTTTTTGTAAATTCTGTAATTTAAGGAGCTTTTATTCTCGTAGGGAAGCATTGTTTTTTTTTTTATTATGAGTTATTTTCCTATTTAATATTTACCATTTTAGGGTACATTTAGTGTTTTGACATCTTTGTGTGGCTTAGGGTGGTCTAATAATTTATATTTTATTTTTCACCAAAGGATAAATGTAGCCTTATAAAGTTGCTTTTTGAGAATTTTTTTTCTCTTTCTTTGTCCTGGTCTGGTTCAACATTCATGTACGGTTGAATCATACTTCCAGGTTTACATGCCACTGATCCATTTTTCTGTTGGTCAGTTTGTAAGTAGCTTTATTTCTGCACCCTGACAGCTGATTTCGCACCCCACCATTATCTTAGAGTGGGCGTGGTCCCCAATAGAACCAGCTGGTGAGGTGCGCAGAAAAAGTTATTTGCTTGTGAATATTATCCTTTGATATCTCACTTGGTTTAGGGCCCATTTGGGGTTGCGTTTAAAAAAAGCGCTTTTCAACAAAAATTTTTATATATTTTTTTAAACTGTTTTTTCAAAAAAGCAGGTAAATTGATGCATTTCTCAGAAGCAGGTTTGAAAAAGCAGTTTATAAAAAATAATAAAAATTGATCAATTAAATAAATAAAATTCTAAACCTACTTTTTTAACCTCTAACAGCAACTCCAAACACACCCTTAATTTGTTCACCACTTCTGGTTTGAATTTTTAGTTTTTTATGTAAAACGGAAAATGTAAGATCAATATTTGAACTAGGTTAATGACATTTCATTGGACAATACATTGTGCAGAATGACAAAGCAGAGTTAGATTATTCTGAGTGGCAGGGAATATCTTTGTTTTCTTTTAATTGACCTCATTGTTGTGTATGCTATGGGGGCAGATACATGCTGAAATATGATTTTCTTGGTGTCAGTTCATGTTCATCTTAGTTAATCTGGCTGATACTGAACATTGATGTCAATTGGAATATTTTATAACCATATTTCTATTATAAGCAGGACAACCGAGATTATTGCTCTGAGGAGTCAAGGCGTATACAATGCACGAAGTGTGGCAATTCACATATATGGGTGTGCACCAATAGGAGTAAGGCCAAGGCCAGATGGTGTCAGGTCAGTCCTCTAATTCTGCTTGTTGAACTCTCTCCCTCTCTTATCAATTCCACATTTAATTTTCTTAATTCAAAGACTAGTTTCGTCTTTAGGATTGCTGCCAATATCATCAAGCCAAAGATGGAGACGGATGGGTTGAATACAAAGGCTCATTGGTCTTTGATAGACCTCAAAAGGTATGTTTCTACTAGGAAAATCATTTATGTGCAATTATTATAATCTAAATATACATGTTATAATTGTGGAGTAGAGGCAATATTTGAGAGTCAGTGTAAACTCAATTGAGAAGACAAATTTGATCCCAAATATTCAATTGGGTTGAAGTTAATTCTGGGTTGATTTTAAATTGAATCAATACTATTTTAACTATACTATCTATTCTTCATGTATTAATTAAATTCTAACTCCAGTTCGATATGTTTTTCTTGACTCTATCCCAATAAAAGCCTTCATGGTTTTGTTCCCCCCCCCCCCCCCCCCCCCCCCCCCCCTCTTTCTCTTTC
>CATKHJ010404357.1:0-13478 GCA_949750685.1 Vernicia montana | reverse complement strand
CAATTAATGGCCAATTAATTTCAAACATTAAATCCTAAGATAAAAGATTAATTTCAACGATCAAACCCAATCAATTAAATATAAATAATCATAGGCAAATCAAAAGATTATATCTAAATCCTAGAAAGATAAATTTAGCTATTCATAATTTAATATAATAGAAAGCATAATAATAACTTATTATAGAATTGAAGAGTAAAAGTTTAGAAAGAACTCTTTTTGGGATACAATCTTTGGTGTAGATGAGCTCCAAAATTTCTCTTCTTGAACAAAATGAAAATAAAAAGAAATGAAACTTACAATAAAAAATTGCCTAATACTTACCTCCCATATGACAGTCGTCCCACCAATGGACCGGATGCACCCTTGAGACAGGTCGATCATCTCCCGATACATGGTGCTAAGAATAGCACCTCTCCAGTCATAATCAGCCCATGCATCCATGTTGACCAAGCTGGCAAGGATGTTCAGATCCACCTGATCCTTCATATTATGGGCAAAGGTGCAGCCCATTGTGAACCCTGAATTTTACACCATTTAAACCCTCGGGCATGCAAATAAGTCTCGAAAACTGAAACGGGCAAGAAAGGATTCAAAAGATTGGGAGATTTGGCCCTGAATCAACATAGGTAACTGCACAGGCTATTTGATTCTCTAAGAAGTTTTCTTAAACTCTATTTCATTTTATTCTTTAATTTAATTAAACCATGTCTTGTTATTTGATTCATTGGATTTGTTCTTTCATTCTTTCAATTATGAGTAGCTAAGTTATTTTCTCTAGGATTTAGAAGGATTTTGGTTGATTCTTGTGGATTTCATATATACTTGGTTAATTATTCATTATAATGGAATTAAATTATTTTCTTTGTGCTTAATGTGTGTGATTGATTGGCCACCTTTTACACAATTTAAGATGCTATATGATGGAGCGAAAGTGGAAGTATAACATTAGTTCATGGGGAAGAAAAAATTTGGAATTATACTTCATAGACATATGGGTATATCTAGGTGGTGTTTATGTTAGCTTTCCATATAACTTAATGAATCCAACCTAATTACTTGCAACCACGACAGTAGGTGTGAGTTTAGAATTAGGTATTAATAATTTACCTTGAAAGAGGACTTTGTTTAATTGAGGGAAAGTCACCTTTAATTCCATTTAAATTAATTTTGACATAATTATATATAAGCCACTTGTATGAAAACCAATTGAAATCGAAACCCTAGGTTCTTTTGTCATTGAGTTAAGTTCTAGAAAATTCGCTTACTCCAATTTCATTAGTTTAATTATTTTGTTGAGTTTGATTATTTAATTAAATTTTATTGTTCATCACAATTTTTATTTGATTAAATATGAGAAAGATTATAAATTTGGTACTCAAAACTATTTCTCTGAGGGAACGACAATCCCTATACTCATTAAAGCTAGTTGCTACAATTGACCCGTATACTTGCGGTGCAAAAGAGCGAACAAGTTTTTAGAGCCGTTGCCGGGGAAACGGTGTTTTGATATCAAATTTAATAAAATTTCTAGTAATTTAATCATTCTTATCTAATAGTTCAATCTAGTTGTTGTCTTTACATAAATTTCAAAAGTTTATAAGACGCAACAAAGCTGCTGAATTGGTTCCATTTAATCCAGAGATAGAGAAGACTTGTAGAGCCAATAACAAAAGAAAAAAAGAGAGATTACTCCAATAAAATTTGGGAGAACTCAACCAAGCCAGTGAAGAAGAAACAGTCACTCAAAGAGAAGAAAATTTAAAAGTAGAAGAGGAGGAACAAGAGTTCTTACTTGGTTGGGTTGAAGAAGAAGAAAACATAGAAGAAGAGAACTTAAAGAGACAAGAGCCAATTCCAATGGGGGATAATAGAAATCAGCCTTTTCGTGCCTATGCCCTTCCAAATGCTCAAGGGCTTCGGGCACCAATTGAAAGACCAGTTGTGGAGGCCAATAATTTTGAAATAAAGCCAATTTTGATTCAGATGGTGCAACAGTCTAGATTTGAGAGGATCGAGCATGAGGATCCTAATGTTCATCTAGCATAATTTCTTGAAATTTGTGACACTATCAAAATAAATGGGGTTTGTGAAGATGCAATCAAGCTGCGACTATTTCCTTTTTCTCTAAAAGGAAATGCAAAGTCATGGTATGGAATTGTAGAAGCAGGGTTTATCACTACATGGGTAGAGATGACAAGAAAATTTATGGCTAAGTACTTTCCACCAGGGAAGACAGCAAGATTGAGGCATGAGATCACTAGTTTCATGATGAAAGATGGGGAATCTCTCTATGAAGCATGGGAGAGATTTAAAGAGCTACAATGGAAATGCCCTCACCATGGTCAACCGGATTGGCTAATAGTATAGACATTTTATAATGGTTTGTTAACTGCAATTAAGTGTCATATTGATGCAGCTGCAGGAGGTGCTTTGATGGATAAGAGTATTGCAGAGGCGACTCAATTGCTTGAGAGTATGGAAGCCAACAATTATCACTAGTCCAATGACAAGAGGAGTTAGAAAAAGGTAGCTAGAGTGCATGAGGTTGATGCTTTCACTATGCTCAATGCCAAGGTTGACATGATTGCCAAGAAACTAGAAGGTATGCCTATTCCATCTCAAACTTCTCAAGTGTTGTGTTGTGACTATTGTGGAGGAGGACATGCTACCATGGACTGTTATCCAGAGCAAGTGAATTACGTGTCAAACCAAAACCAAAGACCCCAAAATAGCCCTTTCTCAAATACCTATAATCCGGGTTGGAAGAACCATCCAAACCTTTCGCGGGGAAATTCAGGTAACCAAGGCTCCAGTTTTAATAACCAATGGGGAAACACTTCAAACCAACGACCACCATATCAACCCCCATTCCAACAAAGAGCCAACCAAAATTACTAACCTTAAGAACCCAAATCATCACTTGAGTCAGTTTTGGAGAAGTTTATGAGTTCAACAAATGAGAGGTTTGAGAAGATGGAAAAGCACTATGATAGGTTAGAGGCAAAATTTGATGCAAAGCTAGACCAATTGAAAGACCAAATGGCTGCTCAAAGTAGAAATTTAGAGGCTTAGATTGGTCAATTAGCTAATTCTTAGGGAGGAAGGGAAGAAGGAGCTTTGCCAAGTAAAACAGAAAGTAACCCCCGTGAGTATTGCAAGGCTATCACTTTAAGAAGTGAGAAGCAACTAGAGGACTCTTCATCAAATAAAAAGGGAAGCTTAGTTGGAGAGAGTGTGGAAATTGAAGAGCAGGAAGTGGAGAAAGTAGAACCTCAACAAGATAAGATAAAGACTAAAGATGAAGAAGTTGAAGGTGCTAAAAAAGAGAAAAAGGAATTGCCTAAGCCTTATGTCCTGCCCATACCATTTCCTCAAAGGTTAAATAAAGGTAAGTTAGACCAGCAATATGAAAAATTTCTTGCCATTTTCAGGCAGCTGCACAGAAATATCCCATTCACAGAAGCCTTGGCTCAAATGCCAACATATGTGAAATTCTTGAAGGAGCTGCTATCTAATAAAAGAAGTTTAGAGGAGCAGGCTACAGTTGCTTTAACAGAAGAATGCAGTGCCATAATCTAAAAGAATATGCCTGAGAAGTTGAGAGATCCTGGAAGTTTCTCCATACCTTGTACCATAGGCACCTTGGATTTTTCAAAAGCTTTATGCGACCTTGGGGCAAGTGTTAGTTTGATGCCCTTCTCCATTTGCAAGAAATTGGGGCTATGGCAGCTTAAGAAGATTAAGATTACTTTACAATTGGCTGACAGGTTTGTAAAGTATCCGGCAGGGGTCATTGAAAATGTTCTTGTGAAAGTTGAAAAATTCTACATCCCTATGGACTTTCTTGTTTTAGACATGGAAGAACATAATGAAATTCCAATCATTTTAGGAAGACCCTTCTTGGCTACAGCTGGTGCGTTAATTGATGTTAAGGAGGGCAAGCTTACTTTGCGAGTTGGTGATGATATGATTGAGTTTAATATTGTCAAGGTTGCTGAATATCCATCTTTCATAGATACTTGCTATCGGGTTGATATTCTTGATGAAGTGGTTCAAGAGGTATTTGACAAAAGCCGTTTGGAAGATCCTCTTGAAACTTATCTTACACAAGAAGTTAATTGTGAAGATGAAGATCTAGAAGTTGCAGCTTGGGCACAAATTTTAGAGGCTCAAGAAAGGGTGCCTTATTTCAGGAAGAACAATTTTGAAGAATTGCAAAAAGGGAGTCAATTGCCAAAGCCTTGAAAAGCAGCAGGTGAAAAGAGGCTCTTGGAAATTAGTGAACTTAAAGAATTGAGTCTCCAAGATTATGAAAATGCAAGAATTTACAAAGAGAGAACCAAATTGTGGCATGACAAGCATATTGTCAAGAGAGATTTCAAAGAAGGACATCAAGTGTTACTTTATAATTCAAGGCTCAAACTATTTCCGGGCAAATTGAAGTCTAGATGGTCCAGGCCATTTAGAGTCTTGAAGGTTTATCCATACGGAGCTGTAGAAGTTCAAGATAATAATGGGAATGCTTTCAAAGTCAATGGACAGAGGTTGAAGCCTTACGTTATGAGAGAGGTGCTTGAAAAAGGCGTGGTATGTTCTCTCACTGATATCTCCAATGTTATGAGGTAACTTACAAAACGTCCAGCTAAGACGACGTTAAAGAAGCGCTTCTTGGGAGGCAACCCAAGTTTTTCTATTTTTTTTTCTTGCATTAGTTTCCTTTTACATAAAATATATATATCATAGTTGCTATTTTTATTATTCAGTTAACAGGTAGTTAATCTTTGTTTTGAGAACTGTTTTTGTAGCTTATGGAATGATATGAATGTTAGCAAGTAAGGAGGAGCAGGCATGACAAAGATGATAGTATATTCTAAACTTATTTGATTTCTTTTTGAAAGTTTGTGATTTTATTTGTTCGTTAGTTGATTGAATTTGGTTGTTTTGTGAATGGTTGTTCTTTGATATGGGGTTTATATGTGCATAAAGAAATTTATTTTTGGATTGGTTGAATTACTAGAAAAAGAATATATATATATATATATATATATATATATATATATATATATATATATATATATATATATATATATATATATATATATCAAAAAAAAAAAAGGTTAAGGGTACTTTGTGTAGTAGGTTTTTCCAAAATGCACAATCGAAGGTGCACAACCTTATGCATTTAATTTCGCTACTGCCATGTTTTTGGGGCTTTTGGAAAAAAAATGCACAACCCAAGGTGCACAATTTTGTACGTTTAATTTTGCTACTGCCATTTTTGGGGATTTTTAAAAAAAAAAAAATTAAAGAGGGGGACCCACTTGTTTTAATATGAAACCCTAGCTACCCCCACTTATCTTCTTTCTTTTCTTATCTTCTTTCTTTCTCTTCTCTCCCCATCGTTCACCAAGAGCACCACACCTCCATAACCACCGACCCCCTTCACCGTCAACCACCACCTTCGACCAGTAACTGCCGGTGAACACCACTCCATTATCACCGGCGTATTAAAAAAAATCATTCCATCAACTCTATTCAAACCCCTCTTTCCCATCACCAAATTCACACAACCAAACCAAATTCATCAAAACCATATTCATCGTTCTAAATACATAGAGTAATAATACTTTTTGGTAATTGTCAACACTTTTCCTATGGGATCGACACTCTATTCACACACTATTACTTGCCTACGATATGTACACTTGCAGATTTTAAGCAACAAGTTTTTGGCACCGTTGTCGGAGAATGCGACATTGTCAATATCAATAAAATTGATATACTCTATTACTTTAGATTCTTTATTATTGTTATTGTTATTGTTATTGTTATTGTTATTGTTATTGTTGTTGTTATTATTATTATTATTATTATTGTTACTATTATTGTTGTTGTTGTTGTTGTTATTATTATTATTATTACTACTACTTTTTGCATATCCCTTTAGGTGTTTATAAGAAGCGATCCCTATGAAAAGTTAGAGAAATTAGATTTTGAAATCGAGCGTAGGTGTGAAGTTTTGACTAAAGCCAAAAAGGAGAGACTTAGAAAGGAAAAAGAAGAAAAAGCCAAAGAGCTGAAGGCTTTGGAAGAATGAGTAAAATTTGATCAAGAAAATTTTGAGGAAGGAAGCGAAAGAGAAGAGATGGCAAACAACGAAGCTAATAGGATAGTACATGAGTTTGCCGTGCCAAGCTCGGTTATGCGGTCTAGTATTGAAAGGCCAATTGTTACAACTAATAACTTTGAGTTCAAACCATCACTCATACAGATGGTTCAACAGTCTCAGTTTGGGGGAGGAGTCATAGAGGTGTGAGGCCTCGCCCGAATGCCCCTCCCCTCGCTCGGGAAAAATATGAAATTTACCTTAAGGAAAGGCGAGCGATTTTTAAGGGAGGTTAGGTACTAGTTTCGGTACTCACAATTGGAAGCGGCTATCGCCTCGAAAAATTGATTTGATTTTTTGAAAGAGGTTCGAGAGTCGCCACCCTAATTTATTTAAATGAGAAAATTAAAGAAAAACCCAATTTGACTCCAATTTATTAATCTTTGATTAATTTACCCAAGGATAAAGTCACTAGTTCTCGAACCAGGTTGAGTTCGGGGACCAGATTTTTAGTTTTAAAATAATCTCAATTTGGCTCTTTAGTTTAATTTGACTTGAAAATTGATTTCATGGATGACAAATATTAATTGTGATTGTAAAGTGCATGATCATGGCATACTTATGAGTGCGTGGAAAAATAAAGAGCAGGTATTTAAACATTCACAAGCAAAAGAGAGTATTCCCTCTAGCCCTTATGGGTACTAGAAAAATCACAAGATCGCTCCTTTATTTCAAAATAATTAAATTAACTAATAATATTAATTAACTTTTGTATGTACGATGGATTGATACTGAAAAATGAAAAGGGAAGGGAATTGATTGGGATTTAGATTTGAGGCTTGAATTTAGATTTCAAACGTGCCTACGTACCCCCTTGGATGGGGGTCAAAACCCACGTAATTCATTCCACGGTGAAATGGAGGGGTTTAAGGATCGGTCAGATTTGATTGGATTGATTTGATTTGGGGTTTGAGTGAGGGTAAAAGATTATACCTTCTTTTTGGGTTTAAGTGGTGGAAAAGTGGTTTTGCCGGATCAGAGTTCCGTTTCGTAAAATAAGGTTGATTTTAAAAAAAATTAATTTGATTGCTTAATTACCCAATTTTAATTAATTAAAAAGATTAATTAATTAAAGTAATTAATTACAAGGATTAATTAACTAAATTGAGTGAATACTAATTAAAAATTAATTAATTAATTAAAATTAATTAATTAATTGTGATTACTCAAAATGAGTATGGAAAAATTAATTAGAGAGAGAGAGAGAGAGAAGAAGAAGCAAATGAATAGCAATCAACAAATGTTTAAGGTGTGAAGAAAATGAAGGAGTGAAGGGGGGTATTTATAGGAAAAATGAGGTGGGGGTAGTTTAGGAAAAGAAAATGTGAAAAGACCAAAAGGATAGGGTTAAAAGGGCTAAAAAATGGGCTGAAAAAGAGAGGAGGGGGGGGGGGGGTAGGGGTAAAAAGGTCATTTTGAGTGCCAAGAGGACAATGTCAGCGGAAAAGCCGGAGCTTCCGGAGACTCCTCTGACTTGTCTGGCTACTGTCGCCGAGGGGCCCAGCGACTCTGACCGCCTGCCACCTTTGGCGGGCAGAGAGGCTCCGCGCAGAGGGGCAGAGGCTCCGCCAGGCAGAGCCTTCAGCCTCCCCGGAGGCTGCCGCCGGCCGAGGCTCATAAGGTTAGATTTGCAGGTTTTTTTTTAAGTTTTCGGGGCATTCTGAAGTCTGAAAAATTATCGGTCAGTATCGGGGAACTTGAAATTAATTATTGGATAATTTGACAGTCAGTTTTGAAAAAAATCAGGTCAGTTTTGGAAAAGTATTGTCTGGTACAGAAAGTCCGGTCAGGATCGAAAATGTGTCGTTTTGGATAGAAAAATATTTTGGTGAACTTTGAAGAGTTTAGAAATAATTCTGAAGGTGCAAAATTGAGGGTTCACAGGAGGATGCCAATGTCCATTTGGTAAATTTCCTAGAAATTTGTGATACAATCAAGATGAATGGCGTTACTGATGATGCCATTAGACTGAAGCTTTTTCCATTCTCTCTTAGGGATAAAGCAAAAACATGGCTAACCTCTCAAGCTCCAAGGTCAATCACTACATGGGATCAACTCATAGGGGTTTTTCTTGCGAAATATTTCCCACCTGGAAAGACTGCTAAATTGAGAAATGACATTACTAACTTCACTCACTTTGAGGGAGAGACTCTCTATGAAGCTTGGGAAAGGTTCAAGGATTTGCAACGGAAGTGTCCCCATCATGGTATCCCTGATTGGTTGATAGTACAGACCTTTTATAATGGCCTTGCTACTGAGATGAGAAGTACTATTGACGCAGCTGTTGGAGGAGCCCTTATGAATAAGAACGCTGCGGATGCATATGACCTTCTTGAAGAAATGGAAGCCAATAACTACCATTGGTCTAATGAAAGAAGCGTGACAAAAAGAGTTGCTGGTGTTCATGATGTGGATGGGTATTCTTTACTTGCCTTCAAGGTTGATGCAATTGCTAAGACTTTGGAACGAGTAAATATCAATGCTTTGTCTAGCCATCCGACGATTTGTGAGTCTTGTGGGAGAAATCACCATAATTCAGAATGCCATGGAGTAGAGCAAGTTCATTTTGTCTCTAATGCTAATAGGCAACAAAATAATCCCTACTCTAATACTTACAATCCATGGTGGAGGAATCACCCCAACTTAGCATAGGAAAATCAAGGGAACCAAGGGGGCAATAAGAGGCAACCTTATCAAACCAACTTTCAAGGGAGGAATCAAATCAAGCACCACCTGAAAATAAACCTTCCTATGAAGCAGCTTTGGAGAAATTCATTGGAGCTACCACAGAAAGGTTTGATAAATTGGAGAAGAAATATGACAAGTTGGAATCCAAGGTTGATCAAATAGCTAGCCAAAATAGGAACTTGCAGATGCAACTGAGACAAATGGCTAGTTCTTTCAATATAAGAGCTCAAGGTATTTTGCCTAGCAAAACTGAAGTTAATCCCAAAGAACATTGTAAGGAAATTACTTTGAGAAGTGGCGAGCAGCTCGAGGAAGTGGTACCAAAGAAAGCAAAGCAAGACAGTGGTGAGGTTTCAACAAGGATTGACAAAGAAGAGACTCCAAGAGATCATAATGAAGAAAAAAAGAAAGAGGAGGCATCTCAACCATGACAGGTTAAGCCATATGTACCACCCATTCATTTTCCTCAAAGGTTGAAGCAACAAAAATTGCACAAATAATATAAGAAATTCTTAGAGGTCTTCAAGCAACTTCATATAAACATTCATTTTGCAGAAGCACTTACTCAGATGCCAACTTATTTGAAGTTCCTAAAAGAATTGTTGTCCAATAAAAGGAAGATTGAAGATGATGTTATTGTTGCACTTACTGAGGAGTGTAGCGCTATAATCCAAAATAAATTTTCACTAAAACTTAAAGACCCAGGGAGTTTCTCTATCCCTTGCACTATTGGTGATACTGAGTTTTAAAAAGCTTTGTGTGATTTAGGTGCTAGTTTGAGTCTCATGCCATGGTCAATTTGCAAAAGATTGGGGTTTAATGAATTAAAAACTACCAAGATGACTTTGCAATTGGCTGATCGTTCAGTGAAGTACCCTGTTGGGATTATAGAAAATGTGTTGGTCAAAGTTGATAAATTCTACATTCCTGTGGATTTTGTTGTTCTCGATATGGATGAAGATGTAAAAATTCCAATTATTCTTAGGAGGCCATTTTTGGCGACAACTGGAGCACTCATAGATGTAAAGCAAGGGAAGCTAACCTTAAGGGTAGGTGATGAAGAGGTCGAGTTTAACATTTCAAAAGTAGGCAAATATCCTACTTTTTCTGATAGTTGCTTCTGAGTAGACATCATTGATGAGTTGGTTCAAAGGGTATGGGAAAAAGAACATTTTGAAGACCCTCTTGAGCTTGTTTGGTGAATAATGCAACAACTAGTAATGAAGATGAAAGATGCTAAATTTGCTTATGCATTGGAAGCTACCTTGCCTACACCATTCCATAAAAGGCATCAATTTGAAGAGCTAGGTAAAGGTAAGTCACTTCCTCCACCATCCATTGAGTAAGCACCAACTCTTGAATTGAAACCACTCCCTTTCCATCTCAGGTGTGCTTTATACTTTATCTGTTATTGTAAGTGCTGAATTGAGTGAGTTACAACTTGAGAAAACTTTGAGAATTTTGAGAGCTAATAAATCAGCAATTGGATGGATTATTTATGATATTAAAGGGATTAGCCCTACCATTTGCATGCATAGAATTTTAATGGAGGATAACCATAAATATGTAATTGAATATCAAAAAAGGTTGAATCCAAACATGAATGAATTTGTGAGGAATGAAGTAACAAAATTGTTAGATACAGGAATAATCTATCCAATTTCTGATAGCTCTTGATTAAGTCATGTGCATATGATACCTAAATAGGGTGGGATGACTGTTGTTAAAAAAGAAAATGATGAATTGATCCCTACTAGGACTGTAACAGGCTGGAAAGTTTACATTGATTATAAGAAACTTAACGATGCTACCCGCAAAGATCATTTTCCTTTGCCTTTTATCGATCAAATGCTTGAGAGAATTGCGGGTAATGCTTATTTTTATTTTCTAGATGGGTTTTTAGGATATTTTCTAGATGGGTTTTCAGGATATTTTCAGGTTCCTATTGCTCTGGAAGACCAAGAAAAGACCACCTTTACATGTCCTTATGGTACCTTTGCATATAGGAGGATGCCATTTGGATTGTGCAATGCCCCTGCAACTTTCCAACGTTGCATGATATCCATCTTTTCAGATTTTGTTGAGAAGACCATAGAAGTTTTCATGGATGATTTTACTATTTATAGGTCTTCTTTTGATGAATGTTTGGAGAATTTGAAAAGAGTTTTGGAACGTTGTAAAGAATCAAATCTCATGCTTAATTGGAAAAAGTGTCATTTTATGGTACAAGAGGGGATTGTTCTAGGCCACAAGATTTCTCAAGTTGGAATTGAGGTGGATCGAGCCAAGGTAGTTGTAATTGAAAATCTGTCACCACCAATTAATGTAAAGGGAGTAAGAAGTTTTATTGGTCATGCAGACTTTTATCGCCACTTTATTAAGGATTTTTCTAAAATTGCCAAACCTCTTTGTGAATTGCTTAATAAAGATGCTACATTTGATTTTAACCAAGAGTGTTTGAGTGTTTTTGATAGGTTAAAAAAAGCTTTGATTTCAGCCCCAATAACTACACCACCTGATTGGAATTTGCCATTTGAGATCATGTGCGATGCAAGTGACTTTGCTGTGGGAGCTGTTCTTGGCCAAAGAAAATAGAAGAGAGTGCATGTCATTTACTATGCAAGCAGGATCATGGATGAAGCTCAAAAGAATTATGCCACTATTGAAAAGGAGATGCTTGCGATTATTGTTACTCTTAACAAGTTCCGTTCTTATCTTGTTGGATCCAAAGTGATAGTCTTCACAGACCAAGTTGCAATAAGATACCTAATGTCAAGGAGGGATGCCAAACCTCGATTGATTTGTTGGGTACTTCTTCTTCAAGAATTCAACCTTAAGATTCGAGACAAAAAAGGGGTAGAGAATGTGGTTGCGGATCACTTGTCTAGATTGGAGTGAGACAAAGAATTTGAAGATGACATGCCACTCAATGACTACTTCCCCGTTGAGCACTTATTAGAAATCTCCAATATCATTCCTTGATATGCGGATTTTGTAAATTACTTGATTAGTGGAGTTGTCCCTCATGACTTATCTTATCATCAAAAGAAAAAATTATTTTCTGATGTAAAATACTACTTATGGGATGAACCTTTTCTTTTCAAGTATTATGGGGATGGTTTGATTAGGAGATGTGTGCTTGAAGAGGAAACAAGAAGCATTTTGGAGCATTGCCATTCAAGAGAGAGTGGAGGCCATGCAAGCACTTCCAAAACGGTTGCTAAAATTTGGCAATCAGTTTTTTATTGGCCTACCATGTACAAAGATGCAAGAGATTTTGTGGTGTCATGTGATCGTTGCCAAAGAATAGGAAATATTTCAAGGAAACATGATATGTCACTTAATGGCATATTGGAGGTTGAATTGTTTGATTTTGGGGAATTGACTTCATGGGTCCTTTTCCCTCTTCATTTAACAATCAATATATATTGGTAGCGGTGGATTATTTATCAAAGTAGGTTGAAGTCATTGCAAGTTCTACCAATGACTCTAAAGTGGTGATGCGGTTTGTGAAGAAAAATATATTTTCTAGATTTAGAGTTCCAAGAGCGATTATTAGTGATGAAGGCTCTCATTTTTGCAATCATTCTTTTGATGCCTTGTTGAAGAAGTGTGGAGTAACTCACTAGGTCGCCACTCCTTATCATCCTCAAATAAGTGGTCAAGTAGAAATTTCAAATCGTGAGTTGAAGCACATATTGGAGAAAACTGTTAACAACTCAAGAAAAGATTGGGCACAGAAGCTTGATGATGCTCTTTGGGCTTATAGGACAGCTTACAAGACTTCTATTAGCATGTCTCCTTATAGACTTATTTTTGAAAAAGCATGCCATCTACCTGTAGAGTTTGAACACAAGGCTTATTGGGCTATTAAGGAATTGAACATGGATTTAAAAGCGGCAGTTTCCAAGAGGTTGCTTCAACTAAGTGAGCTTGAAGAGATTAGACTGGGAGCTTATGAGAATGCAAGAAACTACAAGGAAAGAACCAAATTTTGGCATGAAAAGCACATTCATAAGTGTCAATTTGAGGAAGGACAACAAGTTCTACTTTATAACTCTCGCCTCAAACTCTTTCCTGAAAAGCTAAAATCAAGGTGGTCAGGTCCCTTTCGAGTAGTCAAAGTTCATCCCTATGGAACTGTTGAGATACAAAATGAGGCTTTGGAAACTTTCAAAGTTAATAGGTAGCGCCTCAAACCTTATTTCAATGGTGATATAATGGAAAAAGGAGTAGTCTACTCCTTAAAAGATGCCATGTAACCAACATCCTGAGATAGTCAAGCTAAAAACTATAAATTAAGCGCTTTTGGGAGGCAGCCAAAATTTTAAACTTCTTTACTTCTGTTAATTTTTATGTTCTTTTCTTTTCTTAATTGTTTGTTTCCTTTTATTTTAGTGTTTGTGAGTTTTGTAGGAAAATTGAGGAGGTAAAGGAGAGTACTTCTCATGCATCTCACGTAAGAAGTGAGGCTGGTGAATATTGTAATACCCTAGCCTTATAATCAAATTGATTTGCATGAATATGGATTAAATTGATTCTTTATGATGATATGAAATGTGAATTGAATGTAATTCCATGAGGAATGAGTATATGTGTATATGAATAAGTATATGTGATT
>CATKHJ010403916.1:0-10169 GCA_949750685.1 Vernicia montana | reverse complement strand
GATTGTAATATATAACATATTACTTTATTGTATTAATGGAATTCCTTTGATGAATGGATAATGTGGATTGTTATAGTAATGTGTTTGGGGTTCTGATATGGGAATCGTATATGCATGTTTAGTTATAGTATTGGGTTCTACGGGTTTTCGGTGGCCTTATGCCTACCCATGCCCTAGGACAGTCGCGGCTCGAAAGTCAGGTCGTGACACTTGATGGAATTTTCTTTAGAGTTTGAACAACCCATTAATCCATCAAATCGACTCCATTCTTCATGTTTCTTCAATGATACAACCCCCATCTTAGGATTTAATCAATATCACCAAGCTTCTTTAATCTTTTTGCAAGCCCAACTTGATGATTGATTCTTCCTTGGACTCTTGTATTGTGGATAGCTCGGTCCACAATGCTTGAATAAGCCTAATTAATGCATCTTTGAACTTCTTCGCCCTAGCTCTTGTAATGGGTCCACTTGATCAGTGCATTGGATCCTTAACTTTATTCATGATTTTTTCTTGATTCCCATCACGACCTGTGCATAGCCTTATCAGCGGATAGCTTACAAGGGAAGCCTCCACCGACAACTCCATACAAGTTTTCCTGACACGTAATCCTTGCCACCTCCTGGAAATGAGATTATGTCACTTCAGCATAATACTCCACAACCTCTAACCAGGCGCATCAATACCCATGTCCAGCTATAGAATGATGCAACTTCGCACACTTGAGTACTCATAGCCATGCAACTCAAGACTCCTACAAAAAGCTCCAAGTTCTCCAACTCAAAGGGAGACTCTAGCCAGGAGAAAACCCATCACTACAAAGGAAGTTCCCTCAACAAGAGAACGAAAACCTGAGACACTCAAGGTAACTCAGTAAACTTCCTGAGCTACTCGGCTTCCAGGTAAACCTAATCAAAAGAGCAGTCTCTCAGTCATTCACTGGAAGGCTGATCTCTTCTCTTGAACTGGTCACTTTCTAAAGTCTAGTGCCCAAAGACCTTCTTTCCCTGCTGGAAAATGTCATAGTGAGAGTCTCTCAAACTCTCTCACTCAGAGAAGCATTGGCATCATCTTTAAGTCCACTCTTTTCCCAAGCCTTTAACTTCATACATGCAGTCACACTGACTTAAGTATCAGAGGGCCCACACCAAACCATAGGCTTGGCATGGCTTTCTAATGCTATTTGTCTTTTCCATGTAGGCTAAGAACTAATCTCTGCTTCAACGCCCAACTACAAACTTTCCATCCATCCATGTCAACACCTCTTCTCAATAAGGTCAACACCATATCACTCTTCCACTAAGGTCAACACCTCCTTTAGAGAGGTTCACACCATCTCTGAGCAAGGTCAACACCTCCTCCAAAAAGATTCGCACCATTCATCAATACAAGGTCCTATATCTTAATATCTTCAACACTCATTGAAAACCACTACCTCAGTACACTTCTTGCATTTTCACTTATTCTTGCACTTACATACCTAGACTAGACATGCTCATGTTCAGGAAAGTTCAGGCTCAATTTCTAGCACACAATCAATCAATACAAGACACCAAAATAGGTCTCGGCTTGATGGGTGCCTCTGCACCATGGGAAACTCTTGTCTGAAGCCCACCAGGCAGATGAAGGGAGAAAAAGGCTCATCATTTTGAAAAAGGACTTTATTCTCTCTTGTATCACCTTTTATATTGAGTAGAAACTAGATAATCTGGAGTTAAAACATCATTTTACTCCATCTAACCGTCACCACAATTAACAGGAGAGTTGAGTACATACAAGATTGCTCAAACTAAATTTCATGGTAAAATTGCAATGTCCTTTTACTCCATTTAACTGGCACCACGATTAACAAGAGAGCTGAGTATAAAAAAAATTGCTCAAACTAAATTTTCATTTATTGTAAAATTACAATAACTAAACTGTCTATTCACAAACGAAACTCCCAACAATCAAGATTTAATAGTACTAGAATCATTTTCAAATTTGAGAGCTATCGAATTCAAGTTTTAATGGGACCCAAATTAAAAAATTAAAAAGAAAAACCTCTAACAAAATGGCTAGGCATGCAACTATTTAAAAGAGCATTAAAATAACACAGATGGCTAATAATAACACTAATAGAAATGGCAAAAAAAACTCAAGCAGCTAAAAAATCCAAGTGCAAATAAAAATTTCATTTCCTATTAAATTTAATTAATTCCTAAAACTTTGGCATATAAACTATCCTCTTCACTGTCTAGATTTCAAAAGATTTCATAATTTGTGCTATCAACTAGTTCTAAAAGAACATGAATAGACTATACAAATTGGATCCAATGCATGAAACTACTGTATATACAGATTATGTAGCCATAGGAATCTTTACATAGGGAAGCCATAGTTTTGATAACCCATCGAGCCTCCTTGATTAGGCATATGGCTTGCTAGGGACATTTCTTGCAAAACAGAGGGTTGCTGAACCGGAGCACCAGGTGGAGAGATCCAATTTTGATCAATAGGCGAGGCAACTGAGTTGTTGTCTACGGTAGTGATATCATGAATGCTTGACCTTTTCCTCTCTTTCTTCACAGAATTCTGTCGAAGGAAGTACTTCTGGGCATGACTAGCTACCTGTGTTGGTGTTCTTGTCACCACGACATTCCTCGAAATGCTTCTCCAGTCACCCTTACCAAATCTTCTTAGCCCGATCAAAAATAACCTGTAACAAACACCATAAGAAGGTCAAACCAAAAACATAAAAATAATATTAGTAAAGAACAATTTAGTAACATATTGAATTTAATAATAATACGAAGGACCATATTTGTACGATAAATAAACAGTAAAGTAATCCAAAGCAACTAAAGCAAGAAATGCAAATGTGCAATAAATGTGGAATTGTATAGATATTTATATTCAATGAAAAAAACTAGAACATCAGATTTCATAAATTCGTCAAGCCAATCCAAACAACTAATCCATATATAATTGAACAAAAGAACACTCATATGTGAAATGCAAATTACATAATCAAATGTTAGGAAACAGATTAGGATCCCTAAAACTAGATAATTCAAGTCAACAATATGAGTTAGGTAGAGGAGTTTTAGTAATTAATTAATACAGAAAATCAACAGGCTGAGAAATTCATTTTCTATTTGGCAAAAAAAAAAATTTTTTTTTTAAAACTTCATTTTCTTGATTACCGGTCAGTATCAAACAAATAAATAAATCTTTTTCCACCCTAATCAATAAAAGAAAAAAAAATTAAAAATCCATCCAATTGCACAGTCAAAATCAAAATCATAACAAATCCAAAACCCTTTGTTCACCTATAAACTATAAACAAAAACAAACATTTTAACATTTAATCTAACAATAGCAATAAAAATCAATTAAAAAATATAAATTAATAAACAAATCAAATTACAAACATACTTACTTGTGCTCTTCCTCGGTCCATGGAGTTCCTTTCTTCCTTTCAGGATCAACCTGCTTCGTCTTACAACCAAAATTAATCTGATTCGAAGCCGCCATATCAGATTCCCAGCTCGACCCAAACAACTCATCGCTATAACTCGGTAACTCGACTCTACCAGAATCAATCTCAAAAATATCATGAAGCAATAACTCATAATGCTCGGTCACTTCTAGAACCGATCTCCCCACATGATCAGCGATTTTTTGCCACCGATCAGGAAAATCATCCGGAAACATTACTAGAGCCTTTTCAAACAACTTATCCTCATACCGATTCCAACGAGTTGGAGAAGATGATGATTGAGTCAAAACCCGAGTCGATAAGTTGTCCTGATACATTGTCTGCGTCTGTCTTTGCTCAAGACTCACTTTCTTGAATATTTCGCTTATGGGTTTGGTGGGAGATTTAAGGAAGGAGGTGTGAATTTATATATATATAATTATATAAAGGTCAGTTAGATGAGAGAGAAAGAGTTGGTGTGGATTTTGGAAATTTGGGGTCAGTTTTGGACTTTCATTTAGTTTTCTTTGGACTTTTGCTATACAAAGGCAGAAGAGTTTCAATAGAACACGTTTTTGTTTTTGTTTTTATTGGCTATTGTTTCTTTAAAGTTTTTTTTTTTTTTTTTGCCAGAGTAAAAGTAAACAACTTTAAAGTTCAAAAAACTTTCTTACTAGTTTTTAGTTTTGGATGACAATTTCATTTGAATTATATAGTATAGTTTTATATTATATTATATTATATTATATTATATTTTTTTATATTTCAATACATACAATTTATTATATATTTTATTATTTTTCTAAATATTAATATTTTTAAATTATAAAATTATTAGCAAATATTACTTCTTTTTTTTAATATATTAGCAAATATTACTTGAAACTTTCATTTGATGGTATAATATTTAAAAATATGATATTTAATAATATAAAATTATGAAACATAAAATAAAAATACTTGTGTCTACTTTTTTCATTTCTCACATGCTTCACTTCTACTCAATTCTTTTTATTTAAATGGTTTGAATTTATTTTTATTTTTCTTGATTTTAAAATTATATTCTGATTAAATAATCACATCTTACTAGGATTGTAATTGAGCCGAGTCGAACCTAAGTTTTAACTTATTCATGCTCGATTTGATTTTTTTTTTTATGAGTTCGAGCTCAAGCTCGAGTTTAGATTGAACTTGAAAATCATGTTCAAACTCTATTCGTTTAAGTTCGAGTTCGACTCATTAAAAGCTTGTTTATAAATTATAATCGAATTTGATTCGAACCAGACTATTTAATAAATTATAATTGGACTAAGTTTGAGCTCGATTCGTTTTGAAACTCGTTTATAGCTTATTAGAATACTTAATATCCTTAAATATTTATTTCTAATAAAATAAATATAACAAAAAATACTTAAAACTAACATAAAAGTAAAAGCATCCAATTAGTAAAAAAATCCAATTATAAAATTGAACATTACATGTATCACAAAGATATTAATTAATAAAAAAATATTCTTAAAAATTATAATATTATATTATATAATAAGAAAATATTATATTATTGTGAGGTCTCGCCCGAGCACCGTGCGATCCGCTAAAAGGAATCGAAATGCTCATTTGAGAAAAGACTCACAATGAAGCCCTCGGGTTTAGATTGATTGATTTTGAAAAGTATTTTAGAGTCGCCACCTTAATTTTATTTTAATTGGGAAAAAGATTAAGGAAAAAACCCAAATTGATTTTAATTAATATCCCAAAGGAAAAAGATCACTAGTCTCTAAACTAAAGAGGATTCGGGGACTAGATTTTCGGTTCATTTTAATTAGTTTGACATTTAACAAAATTGTAACCTTGAAAATTTATTTTCATGAATTATGTACAATATAATAAATGCATGATTATGTAAATAAACGAAATAATGAGAAAATAAAAGAAAAATAAGTTAAAGTTACAACAAAAATCCAAATTAAGGGATACCTCGTCTAGCCCTTATGGATTTTAGGGAAATCACACATTCCCCAAATTAATCCTAATAAAATCAATATAATAAAAGAAATTAAATTAAGGTGAAGAAGATGATGGAGGGAGAAGTTGGTTAGTTTTAATTGAATTCAATGTTTGGACCAAGCATGCCTGCGTATCTCTTTGAATGGAAATCAGAACCCACGCAGTTCTCCCTTCTTGCTAAGGGATTTTTTTAGTCAAACCATTTTATCATGTTTTGATTGATTGATTGATTGATTGATTGAGTTTCATTGATTACCAGGTTGAATTAATTATTTCAATTTTTAATTAACTAACTTAAGTGAATCAATTAAGAGAGTCGGAAGCAGAAGAGAAAAAAATTAGGTAAGGAGTCCAAAGGGGAAGAAGCGAATCCCAATGAGGGGAAAATAAATAATGAAAAGGAAAAGGATAAGGAAAATATGTTTATCTTGCGCATGTGCGGCTTTGAGATGGAGGAGACTTGTCTCGGTCGGCGGAAGACTTGCCTCGGATGGCAGAAAACTTGCCTAGGACGGCGGGGAACTTGCCTCGGATGGCGAGAAGCTTTTGACTTGACGGGTCAGCTCAGGAAGTCGCAACCCAACTTTCTTTGCAAAGCAAGGAGCAATAGCAAAGCAAAAATAAAAATAAAAATAAAAGAAAAATTAAAACTAAAGAGTTCGTTCCTTAGCAGACCAAGCTTATGGGAATTGTTCGCTTGATGCAAAAGCTAATCAAGCAAACCCAGAGGTCAAGAGGTGAAGAAAATTGAGTGGGAGGACCCTTATATATAGGGTGAAAGTTGGGAGAAAGTTTCATGCACTTCCGATGTGGGATACGGTGCAAAAAGGAGTGAAAAATTGGAGAAAATAAAAAAAAATCAGAAAGTGGGTCCGGATTTGCAAAGTAGCCCTGCGAATCCTCAGGGACTACCTGCAGTAGCCTAGTCTTAGCGCCTCAATTTCGCATTTTTCGTCTGTTTTTGCTCGTTTCTTGTCCGTTTTCAGCAATTTCAATTGCGTTATGCTCCTATTCAGTCCCGAATGATCTGAGGGTGGTTCAAAAGGTGTTGGATTTTGGCAATTTTGATCGCCAGAGGTTTGTCTTACCGGATCTACGTATTTACCTTAGAGGGTGTAAAATTAAGGGTTCACAGTTGCCCCCTCATCAGAATTGTCTTGTCTAAAAAGCGATTCTGATGATAGTGAACCTGAGAAGGAGGAATGGTAAAGAAACCAAAGTGATGTCTAGGTCAGTGTTTGGATATATTTTGGGTGACAAAAATGATTGCATGATGGCAAAAGGAACCATATGGATGTTTAGGTGATTGTTTCTAAACATTTATGGGTGGAAGTTGACCGATAAATGAAAGCAGAAAAATGAACTAGAGAGAAATCTAGGTCAGTGGCTAGATATTTTCGAGTGAAGATGGGATTAACTTGGATAAAAGGCGGGGAAAGAGACTAGAGGAATGTCACTTGTTTAGACGTGTCTGGATGAAAGTTTTAAATTGAATTAAAGGGGTGGAAAAAAGAACCATATTAACGCCTAATTGAAAAAATTAGATGTTTCTGGGTGAAGGATGATAAAGAAATGGAAAATGAACCACAGGGATGTCTAGGTGATCGTTATTAGACTTTTATGGGTAGACGTTGATAAAAGAAACTAGCTCTCAGTATCTTTAGGAGATTTAGAATGGAGTGGAAGTGATATTCTCAATTTCTTTGGGAAAATCTGTAATGAAAGTGATATTCCCGGTCTGCTTGGGATAGGTCTGATTCTTGAAGGGAAACCTAGTTCAGATTTAAGGTATTAATCCTAAGGTTATCCTACGATGAGTCTGATTCCGGAAGGGAAACCTAATTCAGATTTAAGGTATGGATCCTAAGGTTATCTTAGGATGGGTCTGATTCAAAAGTTGAGATTGATTGGTTTTGGTGGAGAACCCTTTAATTGTTTGATTCAGGAATTTGGATTGATGATTCGTTTTAGGAATTTGGATTGATGATCCGTCTTGATTCATGGAATTCAGATTGATGATCCATCTTGATCTAGGGGTTCGGATTGATGATCCATCTTGATTCAGAAGTTCTAATTAGCGACCTATTTAGTATGAAATACATCTGATTATGTAAAGATTGGATACCTTGAACCTATGAAGGGTCAACTTGGTATGAAAGTATTGATCTTTTGGGAGGAGAGTGCCCCTGTGAACCCTCATTTTAGCACCTCCAAAAATAATTCTGAATTCATAGAACTGATCAGAATATTTTTCTATCCAAGCCGGCACTTTTTCGAACCTAACCAGACCACCTGTACCAGACAGTATTTTTCCAAGACTGACCGGATTTTCCTCAAAGCAGACTGCCAAACTGTCCCAAAAATACTTCTAAGCATACTAGAGCGGACCGGAATATTTTTCTAACCAACCCGATATTTTTTCCAACCCTGACCAGACCTCATGTACTAGACAATCTTTTTCAGAAAATGACCCAATTTTCCTCTAAACTGACTGCCAAAATGTCCAATAATTAATTTCGAATCCAACGACACTGACTAATAATTTTTCAGACTTCAGAATACCCCAGAAACTGACCCAGAATCTTTAAAAACTGACCCAAAAATCGAACCGGAGCCCGAGGCTCACGTGGATGTTCGCGTGTCACCCTGTGAGGCCTCGCCTGAATGCCTCTCCCCGCGCTCGGGAAAATTTTGCTTTAAGGAAAGACTAAGAGAAATTTTTAAGGGAGGTTAAGGAACGGGTTTCGGTGCTCACGATTGGAAGCGGCTATCGCCTCAGAAAATTGATTTTTGATTTTCTCAAAAAGGATTTGGGAGTCGCCACCCTAATTTATTTTAAATGAAAAAATTAAGGAAAAATCCAATTTGATTCCAATTTATTAATCTTTTAATTAATTTACCCAATGATAAAATCACTAATCTTCGAACCAAGTTTGGGCTCGGGGACTAAGTTTTTGGTTTTTGAATAATCTCGATTCGGCATTTAAATTTGATTTGACTTTTGAAAAATGATTTCATGGATGACGGATATTAATGACAATTTATAATGCATGAGCATGGCATATTTATGAGACAGATGGAAAAATAAAGAGCAAATATTTAAAGAGCGAGTATTTAAACATCCACAAGTAAATGAGAGTATTTCCTCTAACCCTTATGGGTATTAGGGAAATCACAAAATCGCTCATTTACTCCAAAAATGATTAACTAAATTAATTACAATTTATATGGAAAAACATAAATTTACATGGAAATGGGAGGGGATTGGTTGGGATTTGGATTTGAAACTTGGATTTAGATTCCAAGCTTGCCTACGTACCCCATTTAATGAGAATCAAAATCCGCGTAGTTCGTTCCACTATGAGGTGGAAGGGGGTTTAAAAAATCGTTCGGATTTGATTGGTTTGATTTGATTTGAAGTTTGATTGAGGGTAAGAGATTATACCTTCTTTTTGGATGGTTTGAGTGGTGGGAGAGTGATTTTACCGGAGCGGAGTTCCGTTTCGAAAAATGAAAATGATTTTGAAAAAGAGAATTAATTACTCAAATTTTAATTAATTAAAAGGATTAATTAACCACTCGAGTGAAAATAAAAAAAGGATTAATTAATTAATTAAAATTAATTTTTAATTAATTAATTAAAATTGATTTTTAATTAATTAATTAATTGAGAGTTGGTGGGAATTTTAAGAAAAGATTAATTAGTTAATTAAAATTAATTTTTAATTAACTAATTAATTAATTAGAGAAAGTAAAACTAATTAGAGAGAGAGAGAGAGGGAAAGCAATTGGAAAATTTATAAAGGCTTTGAGGTGTGTTTTGAAGTGAAATGGGGTAGGCTATTTATAGGGAAAATGGGGGTGGAAAAAAGACTAAAAATGGTACAAAAAAGCAGAAAAAGGAGGGGCAATTTTGAAATTGCGCAAAAAGTAACAGAGCCGCAAAATAGAGATGCGGAGGTACGTGCAGCCTGCGTGGCTCTGCGTGGACTACACGCGGCTCCTCGCAGAGTACACGCGAACGCCGCGTGTCTCTGCAGGGCTCCGCATGGCTTCCACGCGGATGCCGCGCGGAAGACACGCGGCTCCGCGAGGGGTACACGCGGACGCCGCGTGTCTCTGCGCGGCTCCGCTTGGCTCTAGGCTTCGGCTCGGCTTTCGGGGCTTTTCGGGTCAGTTTTTGAAGGTTCTGGATCAGTTTCTGGGGTATTCTAAAGTCTGAAAAATTATCGGTCAATGACGTTGAATCCGAAATTAATTATCGGACATTTTGACAGTCAGTTATGGAGAAAATCTAGTCAGTTTTGGAAAGGGATGTCTGGTACAGAAAGTTTGGTCGGGGTCGAAAAAGTGATATCAATCTGTGTTGGAGAGAAATAAATCGTTTACCTTTCGGGGGCGCTGCCCCCTTAACCCTTGCCCGCTAACCGGCTAGCGGGACCACCGTACCAGCTCTGTGTATCGCACGAAATTTAGCAGGTGTTAAGGTGCGGCAGCATCTTGGGGGTGCAAAATTGAGGGTTCACAGCTGCCCCCTCATCAGAATTGGCTTATTTGTGAGGTGATTCTGATGATAGTGAACTCAGGAGAAGGGATGGTACAAGGAACCAAAGTGATGTCTGAGTCAGTACTTGGACATGTTTAGGTGAGAGACATGGTCGAAGAGGGATATGGCAAAAGGAACCACATTGATGTTTAAGCA
>CATKHJ010403837.1:0-15458 GCA_949750685.1 Vernicia montana | reverse complement strand
CACAACAAGTTAAATGTTAATTAAAACTTCAAAACAATAAAATCCCACACTTCACTACACTCTACTTTCCATATCCTAGTAAAACTCTTAATAATTTTCAATTTCTTTATCATAACTCAGAAATATCAACTTTAGAATTCTTCCAAAACATCAAACTTATTCTCCATATTATGTAATATAATAAGAATCACAAATCCATATGACATAAATTTTTTTTCCTTTTATTAAGATTATTAAAATACGTATCCTAATAATATCTCATTAAACACTGCAATTCTTTTCACAAACAAAATATCCATTACAATCTAATAATTATAATCTCGCATTACACATTTAGTATCATATTCATAGTAAGCCCCAAAACTATGGACGTCAATATCCTCTATTCTATTACAGTCTCCATAATCTCACTTCTTTCGAATATTGGGGGGAGGGGGTTACTTCAACCTACTATTATCATCAAATAACTAATGTCTGATATCCTTATACTACATTGGTTTCTAAAGTATGATTATTGTTAAACTTCTTTATTTCTCCATTTCTCTTAAATGCTACATCATTTATTAGGCTCTTTAAATTCACATATATATATAACTTAATATCTCAATATCATCATTAACTCTAAAGCCTTGCAAAAATAAATTAATTTACTATAATTTCACATCTTATTGCTAAAATCAATCATAATATTCATCTCTTAATATTATTAACAATGTTTGGAATATGTCATTACCATCTCCAATTTTCACTTCAATCATAGTTTAAGATATATAAACATCTAAACTTTTGGCCACACTCTTAATTAACTCATCTTTTGTTAAGGATCATTTTAAGATTTAATATATTTTGTTATCTCATAAATATATTAATTTCATATTATGCATATGTTCATTCATAAAAGAAGAATATAATTCAACTTACCTTAAACCTTTCATTAGCAAACTAGTTTTACATCTTCACATAACTATACATTCTTAAAACTCATAATTTATAATCAATTCTTCATAATTATATAAAATCTCAGACTAACTTAATAACATTCTTAAACTTCTCTTTTTACAAGTTAATCTAACTAGCTCAAAGTTCGTTCTTTCTTATGATTTTCAAATTTACTTTAACTCATACTAAAAGCCATATCTAGTTGATTTTCACTAACATAAATAATGATACTATAAGCCATCCCTCTCACAAATATATATGTAATACATCATTAAATATAACTCTTTGTCACATGTGGATCTTACATTTAAATTGTTAAATTATAGAAATTTATCTAGAACTGTGGTGATAGACAAGGAACATCCATAATCTCATTATTCCTAATTGATTTCTTAACAAAACATAAAAATACAATGAATATAATACCAAAATCAAATAAAAACCTTATTTGTACTCTCTCTCTCTCTCTCTCTCTCTCTCTCTCTCTCTCTCTCTATATATATATATATATATATATATATATATATATATATATATATATATATATATATATATCATACCTGTTACTGCAATGTTAATCATTCGTACTTCTTCCTGGTTAAGAGCAGACACTCTACCTTGTTCTCTATCTCCTAATACCTGATTTGATCCATGAGCATGTCCTTGTTCCCTATCTCGATCTCTTGAACCCCTAACATTTATCTTTCTCATTTTTACCATGGATTGCAGGGTAATGGGTGTAGTATTCTGCTTTTTCCATAGCAGACAACTTCTAATACAATGCCCCTTTTTGCTACATTTCAAACATGCACCTATGGCAAATCTGCAACTCCCCTCATATCTCTTTCTATAAGTGGAACAAGTAGGGTAAGTATAGTTCTGCCCCTTAACCTTATTTTTCTTATTCTGATCTTTCTTAACTGTCATAGCTATCTACCTAGGTACTAGTGTATCTGCTGGAATAAGTGGTGGTGGAACTATCTTAAGTTGTTTCTGTCTCGCCTGTCTGAGCTTATGGATCTTCTGTCTTAGCTTTCTAAGCTCATGTCTCATGGCTTTAATATTCTAAAAAAGAACACACTCATTTTCCACTAATGTCCGACGTTGAACTCTAGGTGGTTCTACAATCCCTTCATGTACTGATACAACATCCATGGCTACATCAAGTACTTTTCTTATTCTAGGACAAGATGGCCCCCTTCTAGGACGTACTTTAGGTGGCATCAACATAACAAATACATATAAGAAGACTTAACAAATATAGATAACACGGATCTAAAAATAAAAGATAAAGCGGATCTAAACATAAAAGATAACTTAAATTTGACATGAAAGGATAACCCTATGCTCCATGGTGTTACACATATTCTATGACTCATAATAATCTCATATAATCTATTTTAGACTAATATTTATGCATTAGCTCTGATACCAGCTCTATCACGACCCAACTTTTTAAGTCGCAATGGTCATAGGGCATGGGTGAGCGCAGTGCTACCGAAAACCTGTAGAACCCTTACTAACTAATAATCCAATACCAATTGACAGTTGTGAACCCTTAATTTTGCACCTTCTGGCATACAACTAAATCCTAGAGGTATCTCATAGGATTTTAGGGTTATGGATTTTCCTAACCCCTAAACCACATCACATGGGCTTTATGGCTTTTGAAGATTACTAACCCCTAAACCACATAAATAGACTTTAGTATTATTGATTTCTTCAACCCCTAAACTCATCATATGGGCTTTGGTATTGTTGAAATCTCTAACCCCTAAATCCATTCTTTGGGCTTTAGTGTTAGACAAAATTTCATAACCCCTAAACTAGTTTTCACCATATCACATATGGGCTTTAGCTATTTAGTGTTATTTATTAAGCTCAAAATTAATTCCATACAATCAAATTAATCCATAGACTTAATCAATTTAATCCTTCTCAATTTATATCATATATAAATTAGTATTTAATCGATAAATAAATCTTTGCGGACTTGAACTTCAGGACATGCTAGGGTCCTTGTAAATTTAATTACAAATTCAATCCTTTTACCACTAATCAATTAATTAACTCTTTAATTAATTATTATGGTAAACCTTTTACGCTTGATAGATTATCACTTTTCGGTGTGTGACTTTCTAGGTTCATGTCTAACTAGCAATGGGAATGAGAAAACACTTTTCTCTACTAATATGAAATCCCTATTTCATCCTTAGTCCCTATTTCAATCAAGAATACATCACATATCAATACAATTAACAATCAATAATCAATACACATGCTTGCTTTTGGGTCTAAAAGACCTTAGACCAATGTCTAATTTCCTATTCAATTATGTTTCATATTGGTTGAAAACATATATCCAATCATCATGCAAAATGAAGAAATAAAAATCATTTCAAAGTCTGACACATGGGTGAAATCTCAGTGGTGGGACAAGGAAAAAAGTGTCAAGTAATGAAAAAGCTTGTCCCATTGGTGGAATCCCAGTGGTGGGGTCACCCGTAGGACAATGTCCGAGAAGAACATTTGGGCAAACTTTTACCAATTTCTAGGGAAAGAAACCTCATCACTTAAAACCCAATTTAACCCAATTTCATTATCATTAAATAAACTCAAAAACTTTACTCATTTTACCAGCCAAAACATAGAAAATCAAAGGATTTTAAAATCCCATTTTAGATCAACCCATCACTTGTTCAAATTTTAACATATCAATCACATATACACATATCAATAATCACTTGTACAAAAAATTCCATTTTGTCAATTCCAGTACAATAACCATTTTGCCCTTTTTATGGTATATGATATCATACTCATTTACAAAATACATATAATTAAACATATTCAATTCAATCATATTCATATCAACATATATGCATATGGACATCATAATTAATATAAAATAAAATTCAAAATTTATTTAAGCACGATTAACTACCCCGAGGACCACGTTTGGTTCTATTGGTCCAAATGCCATTCGATTTTCCATTATTTTGCCATTATGACTATTATTTATGAATCACATGGGTATGGGGAATTACACATACTCTAACAGATACACCCAGCAATACAAGCGTACCATTGCTCGTATCACATATCAATCATCTAGTATGATTGATACGCCCAGCAATACGGGCGTACCTCTGCCCGTATCACGTTCTGGGTAGGATTTTAGATAAAATCCTCAAATGATTAGGGAAAGAAGACCCACATTCTCACAACCAAGACTAAATCCAAAAATCAATTTCTATATCATGCAATAGACCCATAATTTAACTCCTTTCATCAATCAAAACATAAAACAAATAAGGGATCTAAAAACCCATTGTTGATCAAACCCATTATCATCGAAATGAGGAAGTTTGAAATCCTTTTTGGACATCCATTTTCATACACTCAATACTCCTAATCCAAGCTTACAAATCATCATTTAATGGCATTTCTCAAAAAGATCCCCTTTGTAGAAACCCATTTGGGTAAACCAAAAGAAAGAGAAGAAGAAGAAGAATCTCATGGTAAACAAGTATACAACACAATATCTAAATGAAGAAAATGATTTAGATGTTTTCCTTTGAAGCTTCCCTTTGATGATGATTTGCTCTAATCAATTGAAGAAAGAAAGAAAGAAAGAAGAAGAAGAAGAAAGAACTTTTGTTCTTTGATAGATTTGTGAAAATGAAGAGAGGATAGCAATAGCAATTCACTTAAATTCAAATGGAGGGCCATGATTAAATTAGAGGAAATGGATGGCTCTCATTGCATGGCTTCCAAAGGAAGCTTTGTAATTTCTTTTTAACTTTAAATCATTTGAAAATAAGATGATGCAAAGTGACTAGGTTCAATGAACCTTGAAATAAGCAAATATATAAAATATGATGTTAGTGGGAAATGGGACCCACTTTCCACTAACCCATTTCTAACACATCAAATTGGTCCATATGCTACACATAATTACACATATTAATACTTAGATGTTCATACATTAATATTCGAGGTATTACACTTAGCTCCTAATACAAGCTCTTAGTATACTTGGTAGTGACGCTCCTCAATTCTGGAACATTTGTCTCCTTTAGGTTTTACGTTGAACCATATGCTTTATACCATATGATTAAAGATTGTTAAATATCTTATCAATTTGACTATTCCAATTCAAACTCTAATACTATTGTCTAATATCGATGTAAATCAATATATTCAATAGTATATACATATGCACATATAATAATCCGTAATACAGTTCTATTCATTTTTCCAATTACTGGTCGGACGGCCTGGAATATATTCACAATGTTCGTTATTTGCTTTATAGCAATTCAACACACTTCCACATTAGGTTCATATCGAATAATAATACTCCATTCATTATTCATTATTCTCATTAATCATTTATTCACTGTTTCCATATATAGATAATTCATTGGGTAACAAGTGTTAACTTTGAAACATTACATTCTTACTTATTGTCTAGTTATGTCACTAGACCTTGTCACCTTGTTTCTTTCATTTCTCATGATATACTAGTCCAAATGAGTTGATTATTTCTGTATTTCAAATTGTACATATACATTTATAACATATCCAAAATTAAACTTAAAATTCACTTCATAGAAAACTTGGTGACCATTTCAATTCAATTCTGTTTGTGTTGCAGGTCAGACTGATCTTGCCATACTATTTTGAGTATAACTCAACATTTATATTTTCAAATGTAATTTCATTTTACGAGGATTTACCAAAGACATTAAGGAACATTTATTATTTTTTGATTTTAACCCATTTCCATCTTTAAAGTCCACAAATTAGAGGTTCTAATTCAGTTTACAAGTTGAATCTAATTACAGAGTCAGTTGCAGAACAAGCTCTATTTCTCATATTATACTTGAAATTTTATAAAAAAAATTTGTCAATTAATTATAAACATATCAATTATTATTTCACTAGTTTTCAATTTCTTCTAATTCTATCTCTATCATGCTCAATGCATGAGATATATTATCAAGTCTATCAATGGTACTAGTTTACAAGAGTTTCTATACCTTATCACATTCACTAAGTCATATCTCAAAATACACATATCCAATTTATATTTAATTTTATACATAGCTTATAAACATATCAATTATCAATTTTCTTTTTTTTATACTTGACTTAATTCATTCTCTAAAATCATCTTTAGAGCTACTCCATTTCAGACTACTCATTCAATCTCTGAACGGTACTAGTTTTAGTTCATGTGGTATTTATTTTTGTAAACAATAAATATTTTAAATTCCTTTTATAGATGAACACTTGAAACATTTACCTAAAACTTTTATGTTTTGACCATCTCCAAATTATGTTCATAGAATCCTCTATAGGATCAAACATTCTGAGTTTACTAAGAAAATCCCAAATCCCGGTCAGTTCCCTTAAAAGAGCCATATCTCATTACTCATCAATAATTTCATAAAACAATTTTATGGGACTCTAAATAAGGTAAAAACTATAACTTTCATTTATACTTTTCCAAATTCGGTCTCTAAAATGACAGTATGGGTGTTTAAAGATTCTGTTCAATTCAATATCTAGGTTTCCTAATTCAAGTTCAAAAACCAAATTAAGCTCCATCTTGCAATTTAAATTCAATCAACTCATCAATTCTTTCCATTCACTTCATAATACACCCAAAAATATCAGAAAAATAAAAATAATTAATTTCCTCCAATTTTCCCTTCATAGACTGAAATCATCAAGAGCAAAGGAGAGAAGAATTTCTTAAAGCTTTAACATATAACTCTACTTATTCAATATTAATATGAAATTTGGAAGGAAAGATTTGAAATTACCTTCGAGTTTCATGGTTTTGTGACGAACACTAAGAGGGGCCGGCCATCTTTTAAAACAAAAGAACTAATGTTTTCTTTTTATGACAATTGATGAATATAAGTGATTTTAAGGCTTATTAGATAAGCTTCAATTATATGAATGGTGTAGATTTATTAGGAATGATCCAATGGTTAGAAATTTAGCTCAATTTTGAATTTAAATAGTTCATTTATATTTAGAAAAATATGGACATTTTTTTATTATAGGAAATTTCCACGAAATTTCCTTATTCTTGTAGTAATTTTGACTATTATAAATTTTGGGGTCCATTTCATTAATTTACTTTTGACATTTTTGTTCTTACAAATTCAAGTAAGATTTTCCTTCCAACTCTCACATTGGGCCAGCCATGTTAATACATGGTTGGGCCTCACACTATATTTTACATGTTCCTGTACACTTAATTCGCCAAGTTTTTACGAAATGACCGTTTTACCCTTCTTTTACACTGTACATTATCGTAACCAATATCAATGCAGTTTATTAAACTCATTTGATTAATCATGTTCATAACATTTTTATGAGCACATGTGTACTATAATATCACAAAAACATAAAAAAATATATATGTGTATTTTACCGGGTTTTGTTTGAGCTCCTATTGATCTCATTATCTCAATAATCATTCGAATTGCCTTCCAATGGTATAACTGGATCAAGGATATTACAACAAAATTGATAGAATTAATTAAATTCTCTAACAGTTCATTGCTATACATTATTGTTTCACAATATCATAATATTTGATATGCTTATTCAAAATGTCCCTGTTATACTCTTAAAAGCAAAAATCCCCATCTGATATGGGGTAACACATCAGTCATGTGCACATGATAAAGCCTGCGGGTAGGGCGAGCGTACCGAAACCTAGCTAGGAAGGGTAGTCCTAGCCGTGAGACCTGATCAGTCTCACGCTACTGATACTGTGTGAGTGAGTAAGGCTTAGGCTGCCATTCTAATATTTACATGTGGGAAGCACACCGCTTGCAAAAAAAAAAAATTATGATTTCTACTAAAAAAGGTACTATTATTCTTAAACCATTACTGATTACTTTTGGTCTCCTCCCTTGTACTGATATAATCAAATCATGTTAATACTACATTTAAATACTCACCCATATACCGTTTCATTTCGATTCTTATGTACTCACTGAGCTTATCTCGCACCCCTATAGTGTATTGTTTTCAGGTCCAGTAGCATACTCAGCAAAGTAGATCTCAAGTTTCAGCCTCCGCTTGGGATTGCTCTGCTGAATGTATGATGACCATGTTTTGATTCTTTGAGTTATTTTATTTAGAGCTCCATGGACCCATATGAATTTTGGTAATTGGATAATTTGAATACTTTATAATGGTCAGTAATTATAATATGATATGTCATATCGGATTATGGCAATTAATATTATGAATTTTAATATGCTTGTTTGATGATTGAATATCAATATATAAAAAGTATACATGTGGTATATGGTTGGTATACTTTGAGTATCCGATTGGTATATGATTAGTATATGTTGGACATATTTGATATTTGATGAGTGAATGAATATGGATTTTCAAGGTTATGATATTGGATATATGTTTATTGAATTATGTGCTTGTCACAGCATAAAATTGGGGTTCTATAGGTTTAGGTGACCTTATGTCTCCCTATGCCTTAGGTCCGTCACACTTCAGTAGGAAGTATGAGCTTATTTTGCTATGCTTTTGGGGTATAAAAAGTAATATTGTGGAAAATATATAAAAGTACCATAAACGGGAGTATGAGCCTTTTTGGCGAGTATATTATTTGTACCTTATGAGAATAAGTATGAGCCCCTGATTTCTTGCTTGTGGGAGCGAAAGCCATAAGCCTTAAAGTCAACCTATATAATGACTTAGTAAGTTTTTCCCTAGGATTTCCAAACATGTCTTATGCATGTATGAGCCCAAGCCCAATATCCTTGCTAAATCAAAAGTTGAAAACCCAATGGGCTTAGGCCATAGCTTGATTTGCACTCTACCTTTCTTAAATTTGAGAGTTATGCATGAAACGGGCTTGCGGTCCCCCCGTTGGATCATTCAAGCCAAAACCAAAGTCTTAAGAAAGAATGACTAAGGCTAAATGTGTGTGGGAAAAAAAAGGATGGAAGGTTTACTTTTACTATTTGCATATGTGTTTGTTAGCTATGAGTAAAATCAATCATTCATCCATGCATCATGTAAGTTTAGTCCTTCATAACATCATGCGAATCCTTTGTTTTTAAGCCATCTCAGAATAGCTTTGTTTTGGATCAAACATGGCATCACTGAATAGTAAGAGAACTCATAAAGAAATGGCTCAAACTGACACTAAGGAAAGGCATGTGATCAATGGTCTTGAAAGGATCCCAAAATCAAATAGGAAAAGCAAGGAATTTGAGTCTAACCTTGAAATTTATCTTTATTGGGAATTTGTTGAAAAAAGCGTCGAATCCATAAGCCAGTATGAGGCACATATTCCTGAATGGGTCAAAAACAATGATGCTTGGATAAGATACAAGTTCTATGGTTACAAAGCCAAACATGTAGAAGAAAGAGGCCAGGTTATATCAAGCCGTACTTATACTATTGGTGAAGCCCATAACCATGTCTACATTAGAATGCTAGATGATGCTCAAAACAAGAAGACTTTACAAATTATGGGATGTCCACATCATGATTATATGGGGACTTGGAACAGGTCCATCTGCCTAGTTTGTGGATATGAGTTTTGTTTTAGTTCATGATTTTTCCTTCAGTTTAATGTAATAAGAGAAAGAAGCTCTCCTTCTGATTTTTTATTAATAAAAGATTTCTTCATTTTTTGTTACATTATTTCCATGTTAATATTGCAAAAAAAAAAAAAAAAAAGAAGAAGAAAAGAAAAGCTCGCTAAGTTGAAAACCTGAAAAGGTGGCTTAGGCAAAAGTTAGAGCAAAAAAGAAATAAAAAGAAAAATAAAAACCTCACTAAAGAACTATTGTCTCAATTCTTTAGGCAAAAGTTAGAGGTATGGGAATATGAAACCTGGAAAGGAGAGGAAATGGACTTGACTTGACAGCTCAGAGCAAAGATAAAGTAGCATCACAAGGACAATGTCTGATTTGAACGAAGCTATGTATTAGACATTGCATACATCGCATCACGACATATCATGCAGGCCATGCATCATGAACATATGAATTGATTCAGGTCTTTCACAGTCATAGCTCCAAAAAAGAAATACAACAGTGCTTCTTAGAAGCAACTTGGAGGTAGACTAGTATGCTAGACTCTACCTAGATCAAAATCAGTTGTAATTCAGGAGTTGGTAACTTGGAGACAAAATTCACTGGCTACAGAAGATATTCCACTTGGTACCCCAGTTCAATCAGATACAGAGGAAGAAGACTGAGTTTATACTCCCTCACCACTAATTGAAACTAAGAATCCTGTTATAATGGCAGAAGAAATGGAAGTAACCATTAGGCAGGTCCTTGACACCACTTTGGCCCCAATGATTAGGGAGCAACTCACTTATGTTTTGCAAGAGCACATTCCTCCACAAGTTAATCCTAAGAGTCAGGCTCATGTTGTTGGGGTCGTTGCTAATGTTGCTGAAGCTATTGATGGGCAACAAACTAATCCTTAGAATCATGAGGGTAGGAATCAGAACAGTGATGATGTATTTCCTGATTTGGATGACTATCTCTAAAATAAACAAAAGGAGACCTCGAAAGAGAATGATGAGTTGAAGAGTCAGATGAAACACATTAAGAAACTGCTGAAGTGTAAGGGCTTTGACAAGATTGAAACCTTGAGTGCTTTGACTATAAATGTGGCTGACAAGCTGCCTAATAGTTTTAAGGTTCCAGATATGACCAAGTTTAAGGGGAATGGTGATCCTAACATCCATTTGAAAATGTATGTCACACTTATGAGCATAACTGGTGCTATAGAACAGTAAATCCTACAGATTTTCCTGACTTCTTTGGATGAGGCCGCTGTAAAATGGTATAATGATCTAGATAAGAACAAACAACATGACTAGAATTTGCTTTCAAAGAACTTCATAGCTCAGTACGGCTATAATACTCTACTTGAGGTGACCCTCAGGGATCTGGAATCCACTAGACAAAAGTCCGATGAGACTTTCTCAGACTACATCATGAGATGGAGAGAAAAGGCTACCAAGATGATAAATAAGCCTATTGAAAAGGAACAGGTTTGTAAAAGGATCTTCGCCTACTTTGTATAATAGGCTATCTGTTATTCCTATGAAAACTTTTGAAGATTTGTATGATCTCGACTTATAGTTGAATGAAGTGAATTATGACATATCCAAGACACAGGGCTACAAGCCAAGGAACCAGCAGTTTGGGTATCAAGCTTCGAGTAGTAATGTGAAAGCCACTGAAGTGAACATGGTCAATGGTTCCCTGCAAGTTCTTTCAATTCAACCAGCCTTTGTCTGCAGTTTTGGATAGGTTGATGAAGAAGAACATCTTGAAACCTTTAGATCCGAGGATAATGCCTAATCTTCTGCCTCGAAACTTTAATGCCAATGCTTACTGTCGCTTTCATTAAGTGGAAGGTCACGATACCGACAAGTGTGGCAGGCTCCATCATGAAATACAAGATCTCATTGAGAATAAGACAATTCCTGATCTAGAGGTACCTAGCACCAGAGCTAATCCACTTCCTAATCACCAAAATGCACCTCCACCTCAAACTTATTTGATCAGTTCATGTATGAATGAAAAAGAGGTTCTTGCTTACTTTACTCCAATAGAAGAGAGTCTTGAAGAGAACGAGTTGAGAGAAAAGAAAGAGCAAGAACAGGTTAAACACCATGGGGTCTAAGAGGGGTGAAAATAAGGAAAAGTTGTACCAAGTTTTCACCATCAATATCTAGGATGATGAGTAAGAGGTTTAGCACTCTAATTTCTTGGAAGAATTCGAGGTAGGTAGTGAGGAAAAAGAGCAAGAAGCTGAATGAGTCAATAATTTGACTAGGAGTGGTAGAGTGTATCAACCTTCTATTGAGAAAGAGGTTGAGAAAAGAGGAGAGAATGAAAGAGTTAGTGAGAAAAATAAAGAGGTAGAAGAAAATGACTCTCTTTTGAAGAAATTAAGGAGGACTTTTGCTAATTTGAGCATCTGGGAATTGTTGATGACTTCCAAGAGACATAAAGAAGCTCTGGTTAAGGCTCTGAATGATATGCCTGTTACTGCTACTATTACACCGGAAGGTTTAGTTTGGATGGTCGGAGTTAAGACTCCTGTGATAAGCTTTATTGATGATGAACTATACGCTAAAAGGAAGGACCACACTAAACCTTTAATTATTAAAGTAGAGGTTAAAGGTATGAAAATAGCAGGAGCTATGATTGATGACTGGTCTGCCATCAATGGTTGTCCTTTGAGAGTTTTGCCAAAGTTAGGGATGACTACCAAAGACTTAATGGCTTCTGACTTAATAATCAGGGCTTATGACAATTTAAAGAGAACAGTCGAAGGAACCTTCAAAACTGTCCATTGATGGAGGCAGGGGGGACCGGGGGGCCATAACCCACAAATTCCCCACTACTATTAATATTTAATTTTAAAATTATTGTGTGTGGCCCCCCTTAAAAAAATTCATAATACATTATACATTTAGATGTATAACTTGGATCATTCTATAAATTTTGAGCCAATATAATTTTGAGTTTAAAGCCAATAATCCATTTAATTTAATGAAATAGAACAAAGTCCATCCAATTGATTTAATGAAATAGAACAAAGCCATGTACTGTATAAATTCTAAACTCCTCTTTCTCATTATATTAAATCTATAGGAACAACTTCACAACAAAGTTGTCTTTTTTTCTTTTGAGCATTTAGCAAAATTGTGTTATTGAACTTGCCTTTCTAACTTCTAAGACTAAAAAGGAAGAGCCAATATATTGAGACAAGAGCTAAGAAGAGAAGAAATTGAGGTAAGAGTCTAAGAGATACAAAACCCATTTTGTATTTTTTTTGTATTTTTTTCTTATAATATAAATTTAGAATTGAATGTATTCTAAGACTAAGAGGGAAAAGCCAAAAAATTAAGACAATAGCTAAGAAGAGAAGAAATTGAGGTAAAAATCTAAGAGATACAAAACCCAATTTGCAATTTTTTTTATTGTTTTCTTATTTTCTGCATAAATTTGGAATTGAATGTGTGATTTGATTCAAATTTGGAAAATTAGTGCTTTGATTCAAATTTGGAATTGAATTAGTGTTTTAAAATTTATTATGGTGTTATAGAAGTATTTAAGCCTTCAATTGAATTTTAATCAGGTTTTTCTTTAATTTTTTTGTCTATTTATAATTTACATGTAAAAAACATGTCTAGACATATTATTTTACAATACTTATTTTCTATGTGCTTATATAGTTTATTTAAATTCATATGAAAAGTTAAACATATAAATACATAATAACATATTAAATTACAAAGTTATTTTGGCCCCATCTAGAAAAAATGCTGGCTCCATCACTAAAACTGTGGTTAAGGTGGGGGGCATTGAATGTATGGTTGATTTTACTATGCTAGATATCCCTCTCACCTTTGCATTACTGTTGGGACATCCATGGTTTCATCCACTAAGTGGGGTATTATCTACTTTACATCAGAAAATTAAGTTTTCGTTTGAAGATGGGATCAAGACTATCTATGCTACAAGTGATGAGATTGTGGCCTTGCTGAAGCTGGATATAGATGAGGGACCTCACATGACTGGTTTTCAAGTATGTGGTATTTATGAGGATTGGATGGACCCAAAAGTAGTAGGAATCCTAAAGTCTCAGAATTTCTTTCTTAGAATAGGGCTAGGCAAAAACAACCAAAGTTCACCTGAGGCGATTTACTTCAAAGGTCAAAGTACCAGGTTCGAACTGGGTTATGATGTTGAGAACCCGCTAGAAGACACTTTGAACCATATGGATATGAATGGGAGGTTCGTCAAGGAGCTGGAATATCACCCTTATTATGGATTCCTCGAGCCCGTGCTAGTTAATGGTAAGAAGCTGCCTAGATTTGAGATCTTTGCTAAAGTGATGAATTTTATGGATTTCAAAGGTCTGGGGGCAAGTCAAAAAGGAAAAGCTGCTACAGAGGTTAATGTCAAAGACTTGGTTGAAGACATCAAGGGCTTGTTTCAAAGTGAGAAGCTAGGAGCTGAAGATGAAGACAAAGAAGCTATGGACTTTATTGTTTCAAATGTAACCAATGATGCTTATGTCATTGAGAACTTTGATTTTGATTCCTATGATGAAACAAAGTTTATTTTTGCTTGCTTGTTTGATGTTTTTCGTAATGGTAGCATTCATAAATTAGATTCATATATGTGCATTTATGATATCAATGCATTAAATTTACATGAATTTAATTTAAGCACATCTGAGGATCCAAAACCACTTCAACTAGGTCCTAATGTTGCAAACAAAATTGGGGAGGGAATGAGAGACCTGTTTGAATGAAAACAAGAGGCATTCGCTTAGAGCTACATATATATACCAGGAATAGACATAATGATAGCCGAGCACACCTTTCTATTGTATCCAGATGCTAAGGTAGTAAAATAGAAGTTACAGCGTTTGAGACCAGAATGGGCAGATCCGATAAAAGAATAGGTCAAAAAGTAGGTGGACATGGGTTTCCTTGAAGTCGTGGATTATCCATAATGGTTAGCTAACATAGTCCTTATGCCCAAGAAGGATGGCAGAGTTAGGATGTGTGTAGATTTTTTAGACTTGAGCAAGTCATCTCCAAGCGACGACTTTCCTTTGCCTTATATTGATGTCTTGGTGGATAATGCTGCAATGCGAAAGTGGTACTCGATTTGTGATGGGTTCGCAGGATACAACCAGATTATGAAGGCTATAGCCGATAAAGCTAAGATTGCCTTTGTTATTCAGTGGGGAACTTTTTGTTATAGAGTTATGCCTTTCGGGTTGAAAAATGCTAGAGCCAGCTATCAGCGTATGCCAACTACTCTATTTCATGATATGATTCACAAGGAATTGGAAGTATACATCAATGATATGATAGTTGTATCTGAAACTGAGGAGGAACACCTCGCTGCTTTAGAGAAATTCTTGGATCAGATCATCCAGTACAAGCTTAGGATGAATCAACGATAAAGAAGGAAACAAAAGGTATCTTAAAGAGGATTCAATACATCAGCAGGTTTATAGCCAGGTTATCAATAGTTTGTGAACCTATCTTTAAGCTTCTATAGAAGAACTAGCCAGTAAAATGGAACAATCAGTGTCAAGAAGCCTTTGACTGAATAAAGGAATATTTGATGAACCCACAGATACTTAGGCCTCCACAGTCGAACATTCCTTTGGTTTTTTACCTAACAATAGAAGAAGTAGCCATGAGGGCAATGCTTGCTCAAATAGATCATGTGGGGGTTGAATTCACCATCTACTATTTGATTAAGAAATTGTTGGCATATGAAAATAAGTACAATGTGAAGGAAGGGTTGGACCCAATACGCAGCGGAAGCTAAGATGCGATTGGGTGGGGTGAAATCTCAAACAATTTAAAATTTCACTCCACCCATTATTGGTCCAAACTTGATTCAAGCAATCAATTTAATTTGTGTGTAAAACACATATGCATACAAAGA
>CATKHJ010403798.1:0-14731 GCA_949750685.1 Vernicia montana | reverse complement strand
TATTCACATGATACACATCTTGTAATTCATTCTCATACCATAATCAATCAAGACATCTATATGAACCTGAGTATCATAGAGTCCTTGCATTTCCCATTCAATCCGATATAACACTTGAAACTCACTTGGCTTAGATCGCAAAAAATTCACACATAATTTCATAGCATGCAATCCTCATACATTATTCATCCATACTCACTACATAGAAAATGTCAATACATAGTTGGGGTATTACACATTGAGAATAGGGTTTTAAAGCTGTCTCAAGAGGAGTACATAGAGAAGATACTTAAGAGATTCAATATAGGTGAAGCAAAGCCTGTAAGCACCCTATTGGCAAGCCACTTTAGATTGTCCAAAGATTAGTCTTCGATGACTGATGAAGAAAGAACTCACATGGACAAGGTACCATATGCTTCTGCAATTGGTTCTTTGATGTATGTTATGATTTGCACAAGGCTAGACATAACATATGTAGTAGGAGTGGTTAGCCATTTTATGAGAAACCCTGGCAAGGCACATTGGGATGCAGTGAAGTGGATTCTCATATACATTAAAGGTACATCAGATTCAACCCTTTATTTCAAGAAGTCCAAGTCAGATATACAAGGGTTTATTGATGCTGATATGGCGGGTGATGTGGATGGAAGGAAAAGCACTACAGGATATGTGTACACTATGTGTGGTATAGTTGTGAGTTGGGTGTCCAAACTCCAAAAGATAGTCTCTCTCTCTCCACAACTGAGGCTGAATACATTATTGTGATAAAAGCTACTAAGGAGATGGTATGGTTACAATCATTCTTAGAGGAATTAGGTGACAAGCAAGATAAGAGTGTATTATATTGTGATAGTTAAAGTGTTATTCATTTAGCAAAGAATTCAATGTATCATGCTGGGATGAAGAATATACAAGTCAGGTACCATTTCATCCGATCAGCGTTAGAAGATGGAGCATTGGCACTTGAGAAGATTCAAAGAAGTCAAAATCCGGCGAATATGTTGACCAAGACTATTACAATTGAGAAACTGAAGTTGTGTAGAACTTCAATTGGTCTTTCATCATGAGAATGAAGGTTAGAGTTGGTGTAGAAGAAGTAGCTATGAAGAATTAGTCTCCAAGTGAGAGATTGTTAGGATTTATGGAGCCAAATTCTACTATAATTAGGATTCTAATCCTAATGGGTATATATTGGGGTTAAATCCAATTATGATTGGGTTTTCTATTTTAATTATGTTTAATTAAATAGAAAATATTACCTAAGTAGGATTAGAATCATTAACCTAGTAGGATTAAGATTATCCTAACTACATCTATATAAGGGAGCCTAGGGAGCACTCTAATTCATCACAAGATATCAGAGAATGTCTATTCTTTCACAAAGGGGTAGGAGAGTCTCAAAACTCAAGGATAGTTTTGTTTTAAAGTTGTACTTAGAGATCCATAGATCAAAGAAGACGTTTTTCAATTAAAGGTGATTGAATGAGGTCCAAGAGTGACTTTTGGGGAGAGGATATCCATGAGAGATTGTCTTCTTGTAACATTTTCTTATTATTCTAGTGAAAATCTACACCAAGTGGACGTAGCTTAAGTTTGAGTGAACCACTATAAAATTTGCGTGTGTTGTTTGTGTTTGTTCCTTGTTCCCTATCTGGTTTATTTCTTAACATTGATTTGATCTAAATATTAGAAACTTTTATATTTTTATTATCTTATTATATTTTTTAAACTTATTATATATTATCAACTTAATTGCTTACAAAAGAAAACAATAAAACGTACATCAACTAACAAATCAAATAAAATTAATAAACTAATCAATTAACAATATGATGCATATATATAACTATGGTATGTAGAATTCAAAAGTTTTGAGTTCAAATTCATACTTAGTAGGTGGTTGTGGTTGTTATTGTAGTTGTTATAGTTTGTCACGGAGGAAACCTAAGAAATGCCTCAAGTTATACGGTGTAGTTTGTCAATTATTACCAAATATACGGTGCATGACATCAATGAGGTCTTGAAAATCTTTTGTGAGGGTTAACGGATCCCTAGCTAAGTTTCTACTACTGACCAGCATGCCTCTTCCGTTATAAACCAAAATATTTTATGGTTTTATATCACCATAAACTTTTAATCCAAGATGAATATCTCTTGTGTTTCTTAACACCCCTCTGCATGAAAATTTTGTCAAAGCACTAATAGAAAAACTAATAATTAAAGAGATTCTCAATATGATTTTTGGGTCTTACATCTTTCTACACAAGTTAAATGTATCCATCATTAAAGATCTGTGTAGATTAAATTAAAATAAAGAGCATTGGTTAGTGTTCTCACCTCTTTCTCTTGGTACTTTGTCAAGGCATGTATGTGAAAAAACAGAAGCTCCAGTGTTGTATGAAGACTTCAGTTTGGTGAGTTTGGTTTAAATTGACTAAGTATGTAGGGCACACACATTTTGCAATCATAATATAAATTTAGTAGACAGTTCCAAGCAACAGTGGTAATTTGGGTTTGCACACTTGTCATTTCACAATTATAGAAGGCATTTCTAATAAAATCAATATTCTCAATCAACTCATCAGTGCACTAGAAAGCATGATGGTTGTAAATAAATGTCAGCTCATTACTAGAAAATAAACCAAAAAAATATGAGTCATAGTTGTTGATCTACATAGTTATGAAATTTCCATTTTGTGTAAGTGTCAAATCTCTATTACATATAGAAGATTAGGAAATAAAATTCTTAATGTATCACTAGCTACTTAATTAGCAGTACTCATTTAAAGAAAAGGAATAAATAAGTTATGGCTTGATTTGATCTAAATATTAGATACTTTTATATTTTTATGGGATGAAGTGAAAATATACCCCTGATGTTTACCCAAAATAGCACATCGTCCCTTTTTATTTTTGAAGGCGCAAAAATTATCTTGACATTACGAAAACATGCCAACGCGCCCCTTCTCTTTACTTTGTGTTCCACGTGGCTCCCATTACACTTTTCCTCTTTTTTTTTTTTTTTTAGTTTTTTTCTCTTTTTTCTCTTTCCTTTCTCTTTGCCCTTTCTTTATTTTTTTTAACTTATATTTTACATTTACCTAATATATATATATATATATATTTCACTTTTTCCAATTATTTTTTATATATAAGTTTATATAATGATAATTGTAGTTATTAATAATATTTAATTATATCATTAGAATATAGGATAAAAATTTAAAAATAAATAATTATGATATTGAATAAGTACACTCTAAAATTTTTTCAAAAAACATAATAACGTGAAAATAAATTAATCAAATGACTAGTTTTTATTAAAAGAATTATTTGAAACATGGTAAGAACATTTCTAAAAAACTTTTAAAATCAATTTTTATTATATATATATATATATATATATATATATATATATATATATGTCACAGCCCAATTCCACAACTGCGACGGTCTTAGGGCATGGGTAGGCATAATGCCACCGAAAATCCATAGAACCCTTCTCATCACATAAACCACATAACAACTACTCATACTCATCCCAAGATCAGAACCTGAACTCATACACATATATTCATACATCTCATACATCTCATCATATCACATACTCATATATATATATATATATATATACACACTTACTCATAATCTCATAAGCTTATAATTCTCATATACTCATATATGTAAATCATCCATTTAGTTTAGTTGCCATAAAGGCCAAAAGAATAACTCTCTCTTACACACATGGGAGAAAATACAATACCTCAAATACATATATAATAAATGGAAAAATTACATTGATCAAATAGGTTCTTTAAGGAGGAAAATGCCTGAAGAACCGAGCTGATAAACTTCTAATCTCCTGAAAAATGGAATCCCTAATGAGATAAAAGCAGTGAGTGTAGAATATACTACCATACTTGTGAGGCTAGGTAATTCAAGGCTAGCTCACAAGAATGGTAGGGCTCATAACTTGTCAAATGACTTACAATAGCAAATAAGGCTCATATATCTCATAATAATCAATAACTCGTAATATACAAGAATAGACATGTATATAGCTCATGAAAGAATTCATAACTCGTAAATAGATGAATATAGAAATCAAGCTCGTAATATATTAGGAATAGAGGCACTTTATTAGCATATTCTCCTCGTAATAAAGAGTAGAGACCGGTGGGCATACTTTTTCTCGTAATAAGAGTAGAGGTATAATTAACATACTCTTGCTCGTAATACATGAAATGAATCAGATTTCATGTCTAGGACAATTTACCCTTCCTAAATAGGAGTAGGATATTATACCCTATCCATCGGGTTACAATGTGCACAAAGTCTAATGATTAACCCACATTAGTAGGGGATTTCTACACCATTAAGATTATCAATATATAGATAAAAGCATTTAAGGTTCTCATACTCGTAGTCATATAAATATTATATGAATCTCGTAGATTTGGGATTCTCATGAAACAACATAATTCAACAATGTATATATATATATAATAATTAGATCAATAGATTACTCGTATACTCATACTCATGGTAGCTTGTAAAGAAATTAGGCTTTATGCCTTAGGAAATCAAATACAAAAATAGTAGTATATTTTCAAGTCACCTTAAACAAAAAGAATGCTCTAATATCTTTTAGAAACTCCTCAATCACCTTAATTCCTCATGGTCCTCATGATCTCCATTATGACTTCTAGGAGGAACTATACACATAACACATATAAATTAACAATACAATAACCCATGCACTTAAAATCATCATACATATACTAGACTCATAATTTCTAACTTTATTCCCTCCCCCAAGAGCAATTTATAACAATGGAGAATAAGAAATTCAAAGAAAACCAAAACCCTAACTCACCTCTTCAAGAAATGCTTCAGTAATGGATGAACCCTAGCAACCCTAGATCCTTTAATTGAAGCAATAAATGAAGTTATTAGCATTTAATGTGAGTGGTTTGGTGATACTTTGAGAGAAAATGGGTTATAGAGTTCTGAAATATTGTGAACAAATGAAATGGGGCTTAAATCTCTATTTATAACTCGTCAAATATGTCCGATGCGATGAACGAGCGTTCACCAAAGATGAACGAGCGTTCATCTCATTTACCTTAACTTTAACTGTTCACACAGAGGCCTCCTGAACGTGAGTTCAACAATGTGAACGAGCGTTCACTTGCATGAATGGGCGTTCATGATCTGTGAATGAACATTCATCTCCAAGTCCTCAATTTGCTACTATTCACTCAGAAGCTTTCTGAACGAGCGTTCATGTCCATGAACGAGGGTTCACACTTCAAAATCTTTACAGCCATCTCTAATTCACCATAAGATCCTCATATATTACTTATCATACTACTCATAGCTCATAAATACATACTAGATACACATCTAATAACTTATATGAAGGATCGAACAATGTAAATAGGAACTTGGGGTATTACAATATATTAAAAAATATATTGTAGTTGTATATTTTTTTTAAAATTTGCTAAAAAAAAAAGTGAAGAGAAAAAAAAATTTACATATTTCAAATAATTTTTTTAAAATAAAACTAGTTATCTTATTAATTTATTTTCACGTCATTATATTTTTTAGAAAATTTTTAGAGTGTACTTATTCAATATCATAATTATTTATTTTTAAAATTTTATCATATATTATAATAATATAATTAAATTTTATTAATAATTACAACTATCATTGTATAAACTTATAAATAAAAAATAAATGGAAAAAGCCATATACACACACACAAATATTTTGTGAGTAAATGTAAAATATAAGTTAAAAAATTAAGATAAAGCAAAGATAAAGGAATGACAAAAAAGATAAAAAAAAAACTAAAAAAAAAAAAGAGGAAAAGTATAGAGAAAGCCACGTGAAACAAAGAGAGAGAGTTAACGGAGAGAAAAGGAGTGCTGGTCCGTTTTCATAATGTCAAAGTCATTTTTGAGCATTTTAAAACAAAAAGGGGCAATGTGATATTTTAGATAAACATCAGGAGAATATTTACACATTATTCATATTTTTATTATCTTATTATATTTTTTTTAAACTTATTATATATTATAAACTTAACTGTTTGCAAAAGAAAGCAATAGAACGTACATCAATTAACAGATAAGATAAAATTAATAAACTAATCAATTAATAATATGATGCAATATATATCTATGGTACGTAGAATTCATAAGTTTTTATTTCATATTCATACTTAGTAAGTGATTGTTGCTGTTGTTGTAGTTGTTGTAGTTTGTCATGGAGGAAACACAAGAAATGCCTCAAGTTATGCAGTGTAGTTTGCCAATTATTACCAAATATATGGTGCATGACATCAATGAGGTCTTGAAAATCTTTTGCGAGGGTTAACGGATCCCTAGCTAAGGTTCTATTACCAACCAGCATGCCTCATCCATTATAAACCAAAATATTTTTTGGCTTTATATTTAACATGATCTTTTAATTCGAGATGAATAGATCTGGTGTCTCTTAACACTCTTCTATATGAAAATTTTGTCAAAGTATTAATAGATAGACTAATAATTAAAGAGCGAAGATTATCAATAAATCTATACTATATATAAAAGTCCCTATCAAGGGAAAATATTTTTGAACATAAATTGGCATAAAATTTTAATTTATTAACAGATTTACCCTTATTTATTTTTCCATTGAAATATATGGTTAAACTAATTAAATCCTTGCTCTTACAAATGATATATTTATCTAATTTTTAAAATGTTTTAAATTAAATAAAAAAACTAATTTAACATATTATTTTAATCCTTTTATCACATTAATTCAAATTCAAAAAAGCAATTATATTTATCTCTAAATTTTCTATATCTCTTTCTCATATTTAAATATATGACTACTATATAAATTAGATTTTTGGCTTTTCTTAAACTTACATTACATTACACTATTTCTAGCAATTATACCTTCTGAAAGAAGTACTTTTCAATATTCAATAGCTTACATAATTATAATGCATTTAGTTTATGAAAATCATGTGTTTAATAATAGTTCTAATCACTTGCATCGCACGTGGAAAAAAAAAACTAGTAGATTAAAAAAGCAAGCACATACAATAATTAACCAACCTCGTAATCTCTCGTGCTTCATATTTGACTATATTACCATCCACCACAACATTTAATCTATCAGCCAACCATGCCTCTAAAGTGATCGATAGAACTCGGTTAACTGATTCTGAATTAAACTTGAATATAAAAAGTAAAGGTTTAGTTGTCATGGTTTCCAGTAAAGCAGCTTATTTGGTTTATGTATCGGCTTTTTATGATTAATGGAAAGCTTCTATTGCTCATGATAAAATAATTTTAAACTCAGTTTTGATATCATTTTTAGAACAATTTGTGAATTTTCTTTATTGATAATTGAACTGTGAGTCTGTGATTTTATGTATATATTTCAATATTTGTTTTAAGAAGGTAAAGATGATATTTGGAAGAAAAAAAAGGCGAAGATAATTGAACTATGAGTCTACGCATCAACTTGAGGCGCAGGAGGAAAAACATTATCCCCAGCCCTACTAACTGAACCCTCAACATCATCTTGTATAACCCTTCTAGGACAACCTCAGCCACGAGCATGTCAAGGAGGCATCTTAATACTGATAAGAACAAACACAAGAGATTTAGACTCACAAGAGATCTAGCTTAACGAAGACATATCAATGACGAAATGAAATCGTATGCTCCATAGTTTTCCTATTAATGCTTATCCTTAACTCACAACACTTATACTATAGTATACAACATCAAAACTATGCTCTGATACCACTTTGTCACACCCCAACTTCCTTGGTGTGACGATCTTAGGGCGTGGGTAGGTTTAAGACCACTAAGCACCCGTAAAACCATCTAACATAACCTGGATCAACAATTATACTCATACATATACTTTAAAAGATCATAATATAGCATAATCCATCATTCATATCATCTTGTCATATATAATCATCCATTGTTCACTATGGATCAAGATCAACCATAACGACCATCCATAATGAACAATAGCAAAAATAATACTTCAATCATTCCAAGAATCATTCTATTTAGACTTACACCTTAACATTATATTATGGAGCGTTATAGAATGAATATACATTATAATACCCATAAAATATAAGAATTCAAAATAATACGTTAATGTAGCTTCTTGGAAGAAAAGAATCAAGAAGCTCTATCACTCGCCAATCTATCCTCCTTAACTCTAACACCTGAAATCCACAATTGAAATGGAATAAGCCTTCAACTTAATGAGAGTATGAATTACATTTATACTTGTGGATTCTCAAAGAATAACATTGGAGAAATTCAATAATTGAATATCATTAAAGATCATGATCATTAACATGGGTTATATCAATAACAATAATGCCTACAAAGAATGGCATCATACATATCAACTTTAATAGAACATTAACATACATTCATCATAATGGAATACAAATGGGTGGAACAAAACCACCATCCCCATAGCATCCAAACATCATTAGGGCAATAACTTCTCCCTTTTAACATATATCTGGTCGGATATACGCCTAGGGTACATAGTTCTCTCTAGGTATAACACTGACATATAAGACTCTAGTAGTTGAGTCACCAGTACACATGGTATAATAGTTCTTATCCCCTATTAGTAAGGCGTTCTATTATCAAGGTTATATCTTGGTTAAGTTTAGCAGATACATTATCAATAAACATTAGCCCAAATGACCATCATAATCAAAGGTTTGATAACTTTAATATCAAAGAACTAATTTGCTATTCAAGACAAATAGCAAGAGTAATGAAAGATTAACATTAAAAAGAAATTCAAATTCAAGTTTTTAGCAATCAAGATTCAACAAGAAAGGCATTCATTCAAGGTTGGTCACATGCATAAATATAATTCATAACTCATCTCTATAGCAAAATACTTCAATCCAAACTAAAACCACTTATCTTGGATGAACATCTTCTAATCCTTGGCCTACACAAACATGACCCATATTCCAATCAATCTAGAGTTTATGAATTCTAATTCTAAGGATAAATTCTCCAATTCAATGAAAGAACATCCCAAGAAACAACAAGAATTGAACTTATCTCCTCAAGAACAAATTTCAGGGTTCTAACCCAAAACCTAATAATTAAATTCTAACAAAAAAAAATAAAACAATAAATACTCATATCTACTTCTATATAACTCCAAAAAGATGCTAAAACATCATAATAACAAAGCCCATAAAGAATAATGAAAGATTAGACATTTACCTCGAAATGTCTCTTCAAACCAAAATCAAATCTTCCAAGAATTTAAGGAGAATCCACTTAGACTTTTAAGTATTCCTTGAGTCCTTGAGTTAATTTAATGCATCTTAGTCTTTAAGAAGCATTAATGAGACTTTGGTGGGAGGTTTAGAGTCAGAAAAATTGAAATATTGAAGATGGATTTGATTTCACGTTTTTGGGTCTGCTGCTGTCTTTTTATAATCCCCGACCTTGAACGAGCGTTCATCTTCAATTCTCAAAAATAACACTATTCACACAGAAGCATTTGGAACGAATGTTCACCTCTGTAAATGAGCAATCACCCTATTGAACGAGCGTTCAACATTGTATCAGCTCAAAACTTCATTCCTTTCTCTCCCAATGCTTCAAACTCATTCTATCTAAATCAAACAACTCTTAGTACACAAAATGCAAACATCTATCATCCCAAGAGTCTCATACCATCACAAGCATAACATATATGGCTCAAGATTAATAACATCATCAAAGGAATACAATACACATACACATCATACATTACACACATATAACTTATCTTAACCATTCCATTTCAATGTACATATATACAATTAAATCTCAGGTGTTACACTTACACACATTGAGCACTATAGTATCTCAATTACATAATGAATAGATGGAGAAATTACATTGATCAAATTAGTTCTTTAGGAAGGAAAAATGCCTGAAGAATCGAGCTGATAAACTTCTAATCTCCTAAAAAATGGAATCACTAATGAGATAAAGCAGTGAATAAAGAATATACTACCATACTTGTGAGGCTAGGTAACTCAAGGCTAGCTCACAAGAATGGTAGGGCTCATAACTTGTCAAATGACTTACAATATATTAAATGAGGCTCATATAACTCGTAAGAATCAATAACTAGTAATATACAAGAATAAACATGTATATAGCTCATGAAAGAAATCATAACGCATAAATATATGGATATAGAAATCATACTCGTAACATATTAGGAATAGAGGCACTTTATTAGCATATTTCCCTCGTAATAAAGAGTAGAGGCCGGTGGGCATACTCTCCCTCATAATAAGAGTAGAGGTATAACTAACATACTCTTCCTCGTAATACATGAAATGGATCATATTCCACGTCTAGGACAATTTCCCCTTCCTAGATAGGGGTAGGATATTATACCCTATCCATTGGGTTATAATGTACACAATGTCTGATGATTAACCACATCAGTCGGGATTTCTATACCATTAAGAATTATCAATTTATATATAAGAATAATTAAGATTCTCAAAAATAAATAGCTCATAGGGTTCACATGGTTCTCATAAACAAATAGCTCATAAGGTTCACATGATTCTCATAAACATATAAGAATTAGCAAATGGCTGATGAATAACTTATAAAGTTTCATGAAGCAATATAGTTCAACAAACAATTTCTCACGGTGGCATTTTCTACTCACCTTAGACCAAAAAGAATCTCTAGTACTCTTAGCAACTCCTCAACACATCAATTCCTCATGGTCCTCATGATTCCCATCAAGCCTTTTAAGAGGAACTAAACATATAAACACATACAAATTAACCCATGCTCTTAAGATCACCATACACATGTTAGACTCATGATTTCTAATCCTATTCCCTCCCCAAGCATAGATTATAACAATGGAGAAGAAGAATATAAAAGAAATGCAAAACCCTAACTCACCTCTTTAAAAAATGCTTCAAGAAATGGAAGAAGGAATGGACAATTGCAACCCTAGATCCTTTAGTTGAAGCAATTAATGAAGTTTCTTGGTATTTAATGTGAGTGGGTGGATGATCTTTAGGAGAAAATGAGCTTAGAAACTCTGATGGCTCGTGAAAAATAAAGTTTAGGACTTTAATTCCTTTTATAGAGTCGTTTCCACAAATCTGATCTCGATGGGAGTAGCGATCGTGATTCTTCAGTCGCGGTCGCAATGTGAGCCTTGCAGTCGCTACACGTTACTGTTCACGTGACTGATCATTTCGATATCAATTTCAGGCAGAGAGGTTCGCGGTCTGTGTTGCGGTCGCTACATTGGACGCTAAACCAAGGTCGCGGTCGCGACACCAATGTAGCGGGCACGACTTATGCCCTGCAGCTCCACTTTAAAATTTAACTTTCCATCCATAAGGAAATTTAACTTGATTCATTCATATACATCATATATTAACAAAATTTCATTCACATGATTACTGGAAGTTCATCATTACATTCGGGGTATTACAGCCACCTTATAGAGTAGGGGGCCTTATTTTTAGAAATTAAAAAATAATACTTTTATATAGGTGTTTTCTACAGTTACTTTGTTAAAAATCAAAGTAGACCTACTTTATTTTATTTTACAAAAAAAATGTTTCTTTTACAAAAAATCACAATTTTCTTATATTTTTTGTAAATTAAATTATTTTTTCATAATTCTTCTTAGTTGCAAAAAAAAAGTTTTAATTTTATGAAAATATGACTTATTTTGTGCAAAATAATAACTTTACGAAAATGTCCTAAATTAATAAAAAAAATAATTTCATTAATTAATTTTACGAAATTAACTTTATGAAATCAAAGAAATGAAGTAGAAAAATAATTTCGATAATTAACTTTACTAAATTAACGAAATAATTTCATTAATAAACTTTACGAAATTAATGAAATAATTTCATTAATTAACTTTACGAAATGAATGAAATTAACTTTATGAAATTACTGAAATTAACAAAATGAAATAAAATTAATGAAATTATTTTTCTTTTTCATTAATTTAGAAACGTATTCTTAAAGTTATTATTTTGCACAAAATAAGTTATATTTTCGTAAAATTAAAATTTTTTCGCAATTAAGAAAAATTAAGAAAAAATAGTTTTACTTACGAAAAAATATAAGAGGATTATGATTTTTCATAAGAGAGCTATTTTTTAAAAATTACGATTTTTTTTTTTTTTTTGTTAATTTATGAACTTTATCATAAAATTATTGTTTTACATAAAATAAATCATAGTTTTGTAAAATTAATTTTTTTTTACAACTAAGAAGAATTACGAAAAAATATAAGAAGATTGTGATTTTTTGTAAGAGAGTCATTTTTTTCGTAATTACGAAATTATTTTTCTTTTTTGTTAATTTAAGAACTTTTTCATAAAGTTATTATTTTGCACAAAATAAGTCATATTTTCATAAAATTAAAAAAAATCTCGCAATCAAGAAGAATTACAAAAAAACAGTTAAATTTACTAAAAAATATAAGATTGTGATTTTTCATAAAAGAACCATTTTTTTTCGTAATGGTAAATAAAATAAAGTAGGTTTATTTTGATTTTTAACAAAGTAACTGTAGAAAACATCATTATATATATATATATATATATATATATATATATATATATTAAAAAGTTCTTATTGTTCCCTTTAAAAATTTTATTTGACCATCTTGTTCTTGTTCTTCTCCTTTAAGGAATTGAATGATAGACTTTTTATCTATCTTTGCAAATAAAATCATCATCTTGTCTTCTTTTGAATTGTTAGAGTATTTAACTATTTAGTTAATTTATTTATCTTAATATATGATGCATTATTTTTTTATTTTTTTACTTTTAGATATAAGACTTATATTTTGCCCATCAATTGTAAAATTTGGTTTCGCCATTGGGCAGTGTTAGCTACATATGATGTGAGAACTTTTTTTCATGCAATTGATGGAAAGAACTAAGAAGAGTGTTAGCTAAATATGTACAATTGCAAGAAAAGAAAATCAACTAAACCTTTACATGATAAATACAACTTCTCATGGAGATTTTATATATAGGCTTTCATGGATCCTTTTTTTTTTTTTTTTTAAGGAAGTAAATAACAAAAAAAAAATTTTAAAAAATTTGAGTGAGTATAGTTGAGAAAGTATATTGAAATATTCAGGTATTTAACTATTTACTATCTATATATAGCCTTTTGACTACGATAAGCTTTGGTATGAATGGATTATATTTAATGCAAACAAAAATTTTTATATTTGTATTTATTAAAAAATCATAGAACGGAAAAAAATGGATTCAAGTAATATTTATATGCCAATTGAAATTGTACATAAATTGAAAACCCTTTTATTTAGTAAAAGGTTTTACAAAATTACATTCATATCTACCTATCAGCTCTATGTATGTGTGTGATATTACGTTATATTAGATATTATATTTGATATTTCCTAAATTTTATTTAAATAAGTAGGCTATTTATAAAAAAAAAAAAAAAAAAGCAAGGGCTATTTTAGATTTTTTTTTTTAAAGATTTTCATGTGTTGCATGAGCCAAAATTTCATATTTTAATAATGAAATTCTTATTTATATTTATTATATATAATTAAATAAACAAAAATTAAATATTCAATGTAAATGATGTCTTGAATTTTGGTCCAAAATTAAGAGAAGCCCAAGCTCATAAGGATGCATATTTCTCATGTGATTAAATTCACATCCAAGTGTTTTAATTGGACAAAAAAAAAAATTACATAGTATATTTCATAGTCAAGTATGTTGCATGGTTTTGGGACAATCAACGTTGCTTATTTGGTGGCCAAGTTTTTCACTTGGACATGGGGGATTTACGTGGACTTTAAATGTCCATATATGGCCAATGCACTTTCCCTATAAATTCAAGCACTTGGTCATTGGCAAGATATCAAGCAAATTCGTGGGTCACTACAAAAAAAAAAAAAAAACAGTTTACCGACTAAAATTTTAGTCGGTAAAAATAAAATTTTTGTCGGTAATTTAATTTACCAACAACTTACCTACCAAATATATTAGTCGGTAAAACGGTTGTCGGTGCGCAATTTACCGACAAAATGTAAAATAGTCGGTAATTACCAACTAATATTTTGTCGGTAAGTTGTTTCCTTGTTGTCAGTAATTGAGGGAAATTTTATCGGGAAATATGTTTACCTACCAAAAATTTAGTCGGTAAATTGTAGGTAAAATTTACCGACAACAATATAGTCGATAAATATCGGGACAATTTCACTTGATGATTAGTCGGTAAATGCGTCGGTAATGCATAAACAGTCAGTAATTTGTCGGTACAGTAAAATAGTTGGTAATTTGTCGGTACAGTAAAACAGTCGGTAATTTATCGATAAAGTAAAACAGTCGGTAATTTGTCGGTACAATAAAACAGTCGGTAATTTGTCGGCACAATAAAACAGTCGGTAATTTGTCGGTAAAGTAAAACAGTCGGTAATTTGTAGGTAACACAAAACAGTCGGTAATACAAAAAGGGTCGGTAAATTGTGATCTTTTATTTTATTCCTAAATTTTAGCTATTTTATTCCAATTTCAAACTAAAAAATGAATAATAATAATAATAATAATAATAATAATAATAATAATAATAATAATAATAATAACAGTAATATATAATATAAAATG
>CATKHJ010403702.1:0-11620 GCA_949750685.1 Vernicia montana | reverse complement strand
TCTAACTTTTTTAAATTACAGAAACGTACCCGAAACGTTTTGAAAATTCACGGAAACGTGCCCGAAACGTTTTTTAAATTACGGAAACGTGCCCGAAACGTTTCGGACAAGTTTCCGTGAGTTTCCAATCAGGAAACGTTTCCGAAACGCGAAAACGCGACCTCCTGAGAGTTTCCGTGCATCATAGAGTGGAGGTAGTGGCTGATTCTAATAATGATGTTGCAAAATTCTTTTTGGGTTTTCGTTTGTTAGTTAATTTTTTGCGTTTTTCTATTTTTTTTTAGACTAAACGTTTGCGTTTTTAGATTTTATTTGTAGATTAAATATTTGGGTTTTTCCATTTTCTTTTTAGATTAAATATTTGGGTTTTTAGATTTTTTTGCCCACTTTTTTTTTTGCTCACTTCATCATGTGTTAGAAAATCTTATTAATCTCTGAAGTCCCATCTATGAAAAGGTTAATTCTTGTCCAAATATATATTAAAGTAATTAACATGGATTTATTTTTTGTGAAATAGTAATATAGTGTGTGACTGTGGATGAAGTTTTGTGAAATAGCATATATATATATATATATATTATTCTCGAAGTGACAGACATGAATGGCATTTATATGCTCACATCCAAAAGTTGGGACATGTTTGGTGAAAAAAAAAAAAAAAGTTGGGACATATGACTCAGATTGATGTATAAGGAATATATATATTATATGATCAATAACTCTTCCACATAAAATGTTCAGAAAAATTCTTTGGCAAAAAAAAAATGTTCAGAAAATTAAGTCATCAAGATATTTATTTATTTTTTCAGACGAAAAAAAAAAAATCGGTGAGATTTAAATTCTAGTGTTCACTACTAAAAATTTTAATTTATTACTTAAGATGATAATTATTATAATTCAATATAATTTTATTAAAGTTTTTATTTTTTTTCATTCAACTTATTTTAAAATTAATTTAATTGTTTTTGTTTGAAATAACTACTTATTAGTATAATTTTATCTGAAATAATTTTTTTCTGATAAAATTTTATTTTAAATAATTGCTCTTAATAAATGCTTTTAAGATACTCATTATAAATAAATGGATACCGCAGTTTTCAAAATTTAAAAATTTTAGTAAATAAAGCCATAAAATATAAATATATCATTTATCCTATATTATAACAAGCTAGAACTCTTGACTTATTAAAATTCTTCAAAATAATTTATTGTTAAATAGATTTATTATTTGCAAGCAAACATTATTCAACTGTCTTAATTAGGAGGAGAAATAAAACTAAATTTTCATCACACAATGAACCCAAGTAGAGTCCAATTAGGATAACCACATAATTGCTTTATATTATTATCACATAATGAGTTATATGTTATGTAATATAAAAAGTTTAAAAGCAAATTATTGTGTGCGCCCTTTTTTTTTTTTTTTTTTTTTGGCCATTAGATCAATAATCAATTTATATATTATGAGTAATATAATATCCTCAAAATAAAAGTAAAAAAAAAAAAACAAACAAACAAAGATATTAACATTTTATGAGGTTCACATGTAGGATTGGCAATTAATTTCGTGTTACAATATAATGCAAATATATAAATATAACACAAAAATGACAACCTCTAATCTGGATTATTATTTTTAATCAATTGTATTAAGGGTTTGTTTGGTTTAATTGTTATTGGTAGTTGATAGTTGATAGCTGATGGTTGATAGCTAATAACTGAAAAAAAAAAAATGATTGGTTACTAAAATTTTGCAAATTGTTACTATTGAAATGTTAAATGATAATTAATGATATAATTTATTTTTAATATATTATTATATATTTTAATTAATTTTTAATGTGTAATATAACTTGCAATAATAATGAATTAATAATTATAAAATTATAAAAAAAATTATATATTTATATTTTTTTATTTAAACGTGAATATGTTATTTTAATTATTTATAATATTTTAATAATTATTTATTATTATTATAGTTATATAAAAATATGAAAATATTTTATTAATAATAATTTTTTTATATTGGTAAGATAGTTTAAATTTAAAACAGCTACTAATTGATATAAAAAAAAAAACTCTAAAATGAAAATTTTCTAATTAACAGTTGTTTGAACTCCTAACAGCAAATAAATGTTTATTTATTTATTATTATTATTTATTAAATGAGTTTGATGCAGCTGTTAAGTAAAAATCAATTATTAATTACATTCAATAATTACATCAAATGCCCCTAAGATTCTCAATCCTAATTTCAACATGTTTATTAAGCATATTATATGATTCAACCTGTTTAACTTCTTTAAATAGTTTATATAAATTTTAACATAATATGATATAAATTATAAAAAAGTGAAAACTAAACTTAATTATATATAATTTACATTTTTATTCTATTTAAATTAATTATTAAAAGCAAATTTGTCAAATTACTTTGTTAGATAAAAGGATTTTAAAAACATAAATTAAGTGACTTTTAATGAATTTAAATAAATCATATATTATTATGTGAATTAATTTATTTATACTCTAAATTTAATAGGTCAGAAATCAATTCACTAATTTTATTACTAGAATGATTGTGTCCAACCTAAGCCCATAACTACAAGTCATATATAAAAGGATATAAAAAATTGTTAGCTTTATTCTCATATCACCACTTTTTAATTCTCCTGATTCCATGAATTTTCTCTTTTCTATAATTATTATAGGAATACTTTTAATGAATTAAATAAATTAATTTAAATAATAAAAATTTACTTTAAAAATAACTGGCCTGCGAGTGTAGCTGGTTGGATCGTCGTACTAATAACGGGGAAGTCGTAGGATCGAGACCTGCATGCGTCATCATAAAATCATAACAGTCAAAGAAGAAATTATGTGTTTTATTTGTAACGTTGTGGATGAGATATAATACACACCACCTCACTTAACCCATTTCAATCATCACTTCCATCTTATAAATTTTGGCACTATACAACACTTCCATCAATTCCCATTTAGAATTTTTTTTTTTTTTTTAATTTTTGCATGATCAATTGGTCCATTAATTATTGTTTCAATGTATTTATTATTATTATTATTATTATTATTATTATTATAGTAGACTATGACAATTTGTTTTTAAGCATTTTTTACAATATTTTGTTTGTAAGAAGTGAATGTCCCTCTCAATGAATCAATATGTCTATCTAAGAAAATGACCATGTGCATACAACAAATAATTTTTTTTTCATATCACTTCAGTTAAATCTCCACCAGTTTTTATTTATTTATTTTATTTTTATCAAGTTTATTAATTACATATATTTATATCCAAACAGACCCAACCTTATTAGGAATAGGCTATTAAAACTTATGTCTAACGCTCTAAATTTGAAAAGACCACATATGATAGGTATTAGTTAGACTAGATATGGGCTAAATGCATATTAAGATTCTTATACTATACTGAAATATTCAATTAGATTATTTATGTTTTATTTTATTCAATTGGATACACAATTTTTATTTTTGAAAACAAATTCTCCCTTCCTAATAGTAAAATATTGTATAAGTTATTGGTAATTCAAAAATATAATTATTTTATTATTTTTAATATTTGAATACATTTTTAAATTAAAATCAATTTAATTTAAATGATAAAATTACTTATTTTTATGGGTTTGCATATATTGTTATTTAAGAAAAATGGATTATTTAAATATTTTTTATGGACTTACATATATTGTTATTTAAAACTTTTATTATATAATTTTATCATTTAAATAAAAAAATTAAGTGAAAAAATATTTCATTGCAATTTCATCTAAAACCCCAATTCGACTAAGGCGGACCCTATATCCAAATAAAAATTCTGTTGCCTGTTCAAAATTGCAAGGAGATAAGAATTTACTTTAGTTTATGTCTCTCCATATTATTATATGAATGGGAAAAGGTAATTAATCTACAAAAATTATTAGATATTCGCATTTAATTCTGATTAATATGTTTGAAATTTGATTAAAATTTATCTCTTAATCCTTATATATGTAAATTTTAAACCTAGTTAGCACTAGTGCTCTCGATATAGCATTTGAACTTGTCTAAATTCGTTTAACTTTTTATACATACTTAATATTTGATCCTCTCTTTATATTTAAATAGTTAATTAAATTTTGGTATCAATTCAAAATTCTTAGATAAGCAAGGAGGCAGAAGTTAAAAATATCATTTCAGGGATGAAATAAATCATGTTAAATTGTTAAAAGCAGCAAGTTGCAATGCCCACATGCTTTATGTTCCTTAGTATCCTCTCTTTTGGAACTTGGATATATATATATATATGTGTGTGTGTGTGTGTGTGTGTGTGTGTGTGTGTGTGTGTGTGTGAGGGGCTAACCCTTTTCTTGAAGAGACCTCACCTGGGTTATAAATATAAAGGGCAAACCATGTGTGGTTAGCTATAATTTGGAGTTGGACACATTCTTGTTCTTGAGAGAGACCAAGTTTTTGGAGAGTTTACTTTATGTAAATCAAAGTGTCAAATCATCAAATGGGTTGCACAATCATTATCACTGAAAAAAGGATTTTGTAGTCATCCTCATCCATCATTCATTTACTTATTATTAATTTTTTTTTAAAAAAATAAAAAAATTTCTCTGCCTTATATAGTTGCCATTCAAGCTAATTCCAACATACCAACATACACAAATCATCTTCTTATCTTCTCTCTCTCTCTGTCTCTTATCTCCATTAATGAAATTTGCCCTACTCATAAACAAACAATTGGAGATTGCAAAGCCAGCAATCAGAATCATGGGAATTATTTGGGTGAGCTTAGGAGACACTTTAGGGCAAAATGACCCAATTTTGTCTAACCTCAAGGAACAATAATAGGCCTTGTAGGTCCACTAATTGGGCCTTTGCACCCTAAATTAATGTCCTTTTGATGGGCTAAAAACTTGCTTAAGTGAAGCAAAATAAGGGTTTGGGTCATCATCTTTGGGCAAAAAGCATTTGATAAGATCCACTCAGAGCCTATAGCTGTCCTATATCTATGAAAAGTCCACACCATACCAACTATTTTGTTATTTCTATTAAAATCAAAGGTTTCAAGTGGAAAGAAGGAGGAGGAGAAGATGGGTAAAGGCCTTTAAAAAATATAGGGCATCCAAAGAGATGGGACTAATGAAAGAAGCAAGACCATGGAAGGTAACTTTTAGAATGCATGGTGGATAATAAAAGAAAGCAACCAAACATCAAACATGTATCTTTCCAAGATTATATACAAATTGGCTAGAGGGGATGAAGATTTGTGTGCTAGTAAAGATTTGAGTAGCGACAACTTTCCATTGGCCATTGGTACTTCATACTAATCCTATCTAGTGGCCTAACACCCCCTAAATCCTAATACATGTGGACACAGTCCAATCTGGCTTATGTGCCTTTCTTTAGGGTAGGTCCTTTATGGACCTTAGATTTGAGGCACATTGTACACTTGGTTAATTGGGCTTTGCTCCTTTCTTTACCATATAATTTGTGGTTTGTAATTGGATAAACTTATGATTAAGATCATTTCATTGGATTGACTATCGATTTAGTCGATTCATTAATGATTCATATCTATTTTCTATTTAGACTATAAATTTGAATTAGTGACATGTAAAATTAAATTGAATCATATTATTCTATTTTTTTTTGCCAGATCATATTATTCTAATTACTATATTATAACTGTATTTATAGTATAAAGTCTAATTAAAATAAACTCTTAAATATGAATCTTAATTGAAAAATAACTTATCAATATAAATTTCTAATAAAATAAAGTAATAAAGATAGTTAAGAATTTAAATTCTCACCGTTTGTCGATTTTAAGAAATAATGAAGATTAGGTTTTTGGTGCAGGCCTAATAAGGCCAATGAGTGAGCCATGTGAACACCTTAAGTATAGAAAGGAAAATTGAAAACCCTATAAGTCCCAGGCTAGGGGCAAGAACAAAGAATGAGAACAATGAGTCACACTCAAGATTTGTAGTGTGTGGTGTTTAAAGCCCTTTGGTTTGATTTAAAACAAGTACTTGACCGAGAGATTGCTTCAGATTTTGTTACGAATAAAGACAGAAAGTACGTTTGGAATTGCTGTTAGAGGTTAAAAAAGTTTTTTTAGAATTTTTTTTATTTAATTGATTGATTTTTATTATTTTTTGTAAATTGATTTTTTAAATCTGCTTTTGAGAAAAGTATCAATTTATTTACTTTTAAAAAAATAATTTTTAAAAGCAATTTTAAAAATAATATAAATTTTTTTATTAAAAAGCGTTTTTATGAAATTCAACCTCAAACAGGAACGTGAATTTTATTAGAGCCAAAATTATGGTAACTGCATTTCAGGCAATTTTTTTTTGGGTTAAAAAAAGGGGGACCATCCTCTTTCTCTTAAGAACTTCAATTCCTAAAATTGACTACTCCTTGTTATCTTAATGCAACTGTCATCATCATCTAAGTTAGATTGCCTAGTAGTTCTTTCTTTCTATGTTGATACATCAACATATAGGGCTAATTTCATTGTGGTCCTTAACCTTTGTAGTTAGTAATACCACAGTCTCTTTTTTATAATTTGTAATATTATTAACTTACTTTCAAATTGAATAATTGAGGATTTTATTAAAGGATTTCAATTGGGAAAATCTAAATTGAGTGTGTGCTTGACTTTTGAAATTTTGAAACATTTTGTTTAACCGTGAATTCATCAATTATGTAAAGGTTTTACATTCATTAATTATAACTAATCCATTGTCCTCTCTTTCCATTCTCCTCAATTTTCACAGCAACTCATTGACAATCTGTTTCGCATGTGAAGGCATTATAAGATCAATCCAGTCAAAGTGATCACAATCATCTACTTCCTAATAATCGCTAAAAAACACAAATTATAGAGTGAAAAAGTAGGGGAAAAAAAAAGCAAAAAAGCAAAAAAAAAACTGTGATATGAAAGAATAGAGAGGTTGGAGAGAGAAAAAATGAGACATTTAAGAGTAGAGAGAAGGGAGGTGTCAGTCTAATTGAAATATCATATGCACTCTTTGATATTCTCTTAACAGTATCATAAAAAATAAAAAATTAAAAAAAAAAAAAGGTGAAGGGAAAAGGAAGGGAAAGAATGAGTATTGGTGGATGAGTTGTATAAAAGTATTTAATCTCATATAGATTATGATATTCTAAATTAGATTGCACTTTTAAGTTTTTTTTTTTTTTTTTTGAAAGAATTGCACTTTTAAGTTTTAAAATTAATTTTATTTTAATGTTTAAATTGTTAAAAAATTTCAAATAATTTAGTCTCTTAAATTTCTTCAAAAATTTTATATTTTTAATTGATGGTTATATATAAATTAAAATTATTAATTTTGAAATACTAGAAACTAAAGTGTATATTAAAAAAAAATAACAACATATATCATGTAGGTGTGCACTTCTGATTGGTTCATCTATCGATACACACGTGTGTGCCAGCATTTGCAACTCTTGTTTTTGTCCCCTGTACAACACCAAGAGATGGGTTGATGGACCAAATCCATATAAGATTAAGGCCTATATCTAAAAAGAAAAATTATTAGAATAAAGTTGTTTACAATTATTTGGCAAAAAAAAAAAAAAAAAAAGTTGTTTACAATTCATGTACATTTAGCTCTGTTTTGCACTTAAAAACGAGTGGCTCAACAATATTTTGTTTTTCTCTTTATTTGTGGGACTTCACACTTAGTTTATAGTTGAATTCTTTTTTTTATATGTATATTTAAGTATGTTTTTTAATAGCACGATGGTATTATGACTTAATTTTTGCACATCATATTATTATTTACAATATAAATATTAAGTATAAGCATATTAAATATCAAAATGATAATTATATTAAATATTACAATTTAATACAGCTAGAAAATAAATATGAAAATAAGAGTTCAACATGCAATTTCTTTCAATTTTGATTTTACTATTAGATCAAAATCTTATTGATAAAAAAAAAAATTATAATAAATCTTATTGATGAAAAAAAAAATTTATAATTTTATCCTAAACATCAAACTCTGATGAATGATAAATTTAACAAATTTGAAATACGTCTGAAGTTCATGAAAGAGACTTATCTTCTTCTTCTTCTTCTTCTTCTTCTTCTTCTTTTTTTTTTTTTTTTTTTTTTTTTGAACTTTGAATAAACTTCCATTACTGAACAGACTGAGTTACATCAACTAATTAATAGCCTTTGTAGTTGGCTTACATTCCCTGTTAAGATTTCATTATAAAAAACAAAGCCATTTTTGGCTAGATAATCAGCCGCTTGGTTTGCTCTTTTATGAATATGCCTAATGCTACTATTAGAAATGCCATAAAGGCATAGATGTATCTCCTCTATCACCGCTTGAATTTTCCAGGGAGGTTCCTTATTGTGGTTATTACAACACTCTACAACCACTAAGGAGTCAGATTCGAATATCACATTTCGAAATCCATGGTTTTTTGCAAATCTGACCCCCTCCCTTACTGCTAGTGCTTCAGCGACCATTGATGATCTGCATTTAAGCTTTGTTGTTCCTACATGAAGAAGATTCCTATGATCGTCTTTGCACATAAACGCCAAGTTTGCATTTTGCTTCCTTTGCTCAAAAGCAGCATCACAATTGATTTTAAGAAAATCCACAGGAGAAGGCAACCAACCTACACATGTCCATCATTACCTCTTGCAGGGAGCAACATATTGCTAGACTGGCAATTGGATTGAGAATTGCAGACCTCGGATTGTTTTTTCCACATCCAATTTGCCCTTTGCATCGTTTCCACAGGATTAATTATCTTACCTTCAAAAAGAGCTTCATTCCTTGTTTTCCATATACACCAACAAACCACAGCCATAAAATCAAGAAACTCCAGTTGTCCCCTACTACCCAAATCTTGCTGAAAGCATTTCCACCACTCCATAAAGCTTAGAGAAATAGAACCGAACTGATCTGGAAAAAAACCACACAAAAACCAAGTTGCTTTTTCCTGAGCACATTGAAACAACATGTGAACAGTTGTTTCTTCTTCTGCTTCACACAATCTGCAAATGCTTGAAGTTCCTATGCCTCTTATGTACAAGAGACTGTTGTTGTTATAAATTTGTAAGTGCACAAATCGTTAATAAGTAATATAATATATGAGTAGAGTGTCGATCTCATGAAAAATGATTGATAAGTATTAAAATCATGAATTACTTTATTATTTAAAAAATCGATTAAGATTTGAAAATAAGTAAATTAAAATAAATATAAGAAAACTTAAAAGATAAATTTAATATATGAAAAAGATTTAGAATTTAGATTTCATCAATTGAGTACCTATAATTTCTTTATGTTTTTAGATTGATTTTATCTTATTAAAATTAATGATTAGATCTCCCTAAATTAGATAATATTATTTCTCAAGATGTAACACATGTATTTTTGTTAACTTTATGTCTATTTTCGTTATCACAAGCAATTAATACAAACTCATTAAATTTTATGAATTTTTTTTTTAACAATCACAAATGAGTATTCTTATTTCTAAATAACACATACTCTAAGTTTAATATCTCAATGAACTAATTTATACTTTCATTCTCGCTACTTTACATAATATACTTAATTCATGCGATCAATGGCCAGTTAATCATAAACATTAAGTTCTAAAATAAAAAAATAATTTTCAATCAATCAAATATAAATAATTATAAGCAATTCAAAGGATTACATTTAAATAGTAGAAAAGAAAATTAGTTACTCATAGTATAAAGAAAAGAAATCAATTCAATAAATAAACTTAAAGGAAACATTAATTAAACTATTATTGAAATTAAAGTAATAATGAAGAACAAAATTTGTCAATTAGGTGTGGTCTGATTAGTCTTCTTATCCTCTTCAAGGATATGGAAAGTGGAAAATCTCAGATTCGAATCTCCAAAACCATAAAAAATTGTCACCAATTTAGCGAAAAATATTAAAAGGAGGGATACCCCATATTGTGTAGCCTATTTTGACCTATTGGACTTCCATTGTACCAAAAAAAAAATAAAGAACAAAGTTTAAAAAAGAACTCTTGAATGAATTTAGATTGAGAGAAGCTCCAAGTCTTCAATCTTGAATTCCTCCCTTGCAAAACTATTAAGAAAAACTAATAAAAATCTTTAAAGAAACTTACGTAGAAAAACTTGATAAAATAACTTCTACGAATTCATATATATATATATATATATATATGTGTGTGTGTGTGTGTGTGTGTGTGTGTGTGTGTGTGTGTGTGTGTGTGTGTGTGTGTGTGTATTTTCTATGATTGTTTTGTTTTTAACAAAGTAAATTTATTTTATTTTATTGACCATTAAGAAAAAAAAAATAACTCTTTTACGAAAAATCACAATCATTTTATATTTTTTTTCGTAAATTAAACTATTTTTCGTAAACTCTTCTTAATTGCGAAAAAAGTTTTAATTTTACGAAAATATAACTTATTTTGTGTAAAACAATAACTTTACGAAAAAATTCATAAATTAACAAAAAAATAATAATTTTATAATTACGAAAAAAATAGCTCTCTTATAAAAAATCATAAACCTCTTATATTTTTTCGTAAGTAAAACTAATTTTTTATAATTCTTCTTAATTGCGAAAAAATTTAATTTTATGAAAATATGACTTATTTTGTACAAAACAATAACTTTAAAAATAAATTCTTAAATTAACAAAAAAGAAAAATAATTTCATTAATTTTATTTCATTTCGTTAATTTCATTAATTTCATTAATTTCGTAAAGTTAATATCATTTATTTTATAAAGTTAATTAATGAAATTATTCTGTTAATTTCGTAAAGTTAATTAATAAAATTATTTCGTTAATTTTGTAAAGTTAATTATCGAAATTATTTTTCTACTTTATTTCGTTAATTTCATAAAATTAATTAATAAAATTATTTTTTTATTAATTTAGAAATTTTTTCGTAAAGTTATTTTGTACAAAATAAGTCATATTTTCGTAAAATTAAAACTTTTTTCACAATTAAGAAGAATTACTAAAAAATAATTTAATTTACGAAAAATATAAAAAAATTGTGATTTTTCGTAAAAAAAAATCATTTTTTTCATAAAATAAAACAAAATAGATTTACTTTGTTAAAAACAAAATAATTATAGAAACACCTATATATATATATATATGGGTAAGGTTTTAATAGTTATTGTATAAAAGTAACTATTCATGGGTATCAATTTTTTTATCGTTAGATTAAAATCTAAAGGCTGTAATTAATTTGGGAGTTTTAATATCAATATTTATGACAATTTAATTGTTTAGAAATTACAAATCTCATTAAATTTGATTTTAAAAGGTAATTTGTAGGTGACCTGCTGACATGACATTAATTTAATATTTTTTTATTAATTTAATATATATATTTTATAAATTTAATATATATATATATCATACCATTATTAATCTTATCATAGAATTCTCATCGCCAATCCGTGGTAGAAGTGTTGGCAATATATATGTGATTTGTTAATGTTACCATTATTGTGATAGTATTCTAAATGCAAGCAGAATATAATACTATAATTTTATGTTCAG
>CATKHJ010403625.1:0-15083 GCA_949750685.1 Vernicia montana | reverse complement strand
TTTAAAGATATTATATGAAGTAACGAGAGTGAAAGTATAATATTAGTTCATTAAGATATTAGATCTAGGGAATGTGTTACTTAGAGATAAGAACACTCATTTGTGATTAATTAAAGAATTTTCATAAAACTTAATGAGTTTGAGCTAATTGCTTGTGATCACGAGAGTAGACATAAGGTTAACATAAATACTTGTGTTGTATCTTGAGAGAGAACATCATATATTTTAGAGAAATCTAATCATTAATTCCAATAAAATTAAACCAATCTAGAGAATATAGAAAAATCATAGGTAATCAATTGATGAAATCTAAATCCTAAATCTTTATCATATATTGAATTTGTCTTTTAAATTTTCTTACATCTATTTTAATTTTTTTTTCTTCACAACTGAATTAATTTTCTAAATAATAGAGTAATCATATTTTTTAGTAATTATCAACACCTTCCCTGTGGGATCGACACTCTATTCACACACTATTACTTGCCCACGATCTGTACACTTGCAGATTTTTCACAACATAAAACACAATATAAAAAGATAATTTCAGAAAGATTGTTGAAGGAAATTATTGTAATTTAACTATTGATGTTGTTCACACCATAATTACTATAGTTTGAATATAAAAGCAATTTATTAAGTAGCAGTTAGAAATTCTGGTGAGTGGGGACACAATTACACTAACATTTTCTTTTTATTTAAAATACATTATTTTTTTTCACTTTAATTTTTCATATATATTTTAAAAGATTCTAGAATAATATTACATATTTAAAGGGAATTTTCAAAGCAAATTAACTCTAATTTAAAGTGACATTTAAATTTTTTTTTTTTGAACACAGTGACATTTTAATGTTGAAAATTAAAAATTAAATAAAATATAAATATAATAACAAGGACAAATTATTATTTACTAAAATGAATTTTAAAAAAATCTATGTATAAAGTCATATCAGAAACTAGAGCACATGGAGATGGAGATAATGAGGAGAGAGTTGTAGGAACAAGATGAACTGAGCGAGTAGCAGCTTCCCAGTGAAGAGGGAAAGGGTTTTCATTGGAATTAGAATGATTGAAACTTAGAGGAAGAAGATGAAGCTGCCATTTTGGTGGAGTGCCTACAACGCCTGACTTGAAGATTTTAGAGTTTCATTTGTTTCGCTATTAAAAAATAAAAAACTGAAAATTTAGGAATTTTTTATTATTAAAATTAAAAATTATCTATTAAAACACTTAATTATAAAACAAATATATTTAATTAAATCTTAACATTAAAATATTCTTTTATACAAAGATTTTTTAAATTCATTTTTAGCAGATTATTGGAATTTAATTAAAAAATATAATTTTAATAGTAGATGAGAAGAAACAAAGGGCAAATCTGTCATTTTTATTTTTAATGGATTGAATATGTTGGAATATGCTATAATTATGGACGGAGAGATTAAGTTGTTCACGGAATGAAATTTTAGAAACGTTTTAATGTATTTCTAAAAAGAAAAGAACTCACTAATAATATTGACCTAAATTGAACGAAATAATAATTTACCATAACAACGATATGATAGAACATATAAGAAATTTAATGGAGATACAATCTTAAAACATTTAAAAAAAAGTATAAGTTTATAAATATTTTTAAAAAATTCTACTCACAAAAATATGAATTTGTACCCAAACATCTTACGAATTTTAATAGAATTAAAACCTAAAATATATATAAATTATATAATTATAAATTTTCCTACGAGATTGTAATTTCATTTTTTTTGCCAAAAGATTGTAATTTCATTGGAGGCATTCTAAAACTTTCAGTGGATCGCACCTTAAAATAATATACAAACTATAATAATATTTTATTTTTTCAGTGGGATCACGTGACCCACTATTGGATGGGTGTCTCTACCCCTGAATTTAATTATAGCTAATGTATTAGTCTGATGGTAATGTCAAACTATTTTAGTTTAATGCTTTATAATTTCTCATATGATGAGTGAAAAAACATGTTCCGGTCTAACTCAAAAATTTATAACGATTTGAAATCCTATAGGATGAAAAATGTTCTTAAGTAGAAAAAATTAGTGAGAAGCAGCACACTGGCCAATATTGAAAAGATTTTCTCAGTCCATATATGTTCTATCAAAGCTGATTTTGTTCAATGAAGAATTAAAGATAAAGGAGATTTTCCAACCATAAATTATCTGTTTTGCTACATTTTCCTTCTTCACTATAGCTGAAAATACCATGAAAGCCATGAAGCTTTTCCACCCTTTTCCAGAAAAGTAACCAAGTTTCTAACGAGCTGCATCTAATATCAATTTCCCATTTCTCTTCATATTAAGCACCTTGCATTGCAACACAGCATTTTTCTACTTATCTTCACACCCTATCAGCTCAACTTTACATCCTGTGATATCCATGTCTTCGATGATTGTCACAAGGATTCATCAACGCAGGTATTATCCCAAACCAAAGTCATCTGTTGTTTGAGATAGAATAAAACTATGCTAGTCTTGTAATAGTTAATCAATAAGTAAGGACTAAAAAAATTCTGAACTTAGTCGCATACCTTGTCTGAAAAATGTTTTGGATCATTTTATGGGGAGACTCACAAGCTGCAAATTCTAGCTGAAGCAACTCATCTGAACTTAGTCGCCAACCAAGAGCACCCAAATTTTCCTCTGCTTGTTTTACTGTCTTAACTCCAGGTATAGGAATGGTACCATTGCAGATGCACCAGTTTATAGCAACCTGTTACCGCAATAATTTAATTTAATCTAAAGCATCTAATACTTTCTTAATTTTTTTTTTTGGTAATTATCTAATATTTTCTTTGATATCTTTAGAATTGAGAAAACTTAATGTCAATTCCCTATTAAGTGTATATACGACCTTGCAATAGACTCATGTTCATATCCCCTATCTCAATGCTCAAGAAAAAATATATATATATCAAAGAGAGTGAATCCCAACATAAGTAGCATTAGTGAATTAAACATTCAGATTGTAAAACTCCCCTCCGATGACATTTCACCAAACAATTCCTCATAAACCACTAGCAATATGATTATTGAAGCTAATTCCACATTCTTGAAATAAATTTCCGACAAGTACAGATGAGAAAAGCAATGGAACAAGGAAGTGAAAAGAAAAACCTGAGGCAGAGTTTTACGCCTTTTTCGTGCAATTTCTCTTAGTGCACTCAGTAAAGGCTCCAATCCAGGAAGAATTTGTCTGAATAGCAAGGCCCTAAAATATACAAGAAGACAAAATAGGGGGTGATAAAGGATTCAGTAAATTGATCCATCTTTCTCTTTTATCAAATATAAAAATGAAACACTTGATAAATCCATGCACCTAGGGCCAAAAGGAAGTCTTGAAGATGAATATTTCCCAGTAAGCATTCCAAGTCCCAAAGGACTATACGCAATCAAGCGGATTCCTAGATAGTTGCATATATTCTTAATTTCCATCTGATCTTTTCCCATGCTTAGCAAAGAAAATTGCACCTAAGGTGAGATCTTGAACGTCAGATTATGGTAATAGATATGTAAAAAATAATCTTCAATAAGCAATACAATGATGCTTCCACCATTAGTTTTATAATAAGGAAAATGCTATGCACATTTAGGGAATCACAAAATGTTTAAAAGTATTCAGCATAGTAGTGACATCAATAGATACACCATGGTGAGACATGCTTTCTAGAGTGGCAGTTAATCTTGTCTACTAGGTCATATCATATGTCTTGAGATAATGCAAAATAATACCTGTGCTGAGCATAGGGGTACTCCTCGGGCTTTGAGGTAATCATGTATCTTTACAAGTTGCTTTGGTCCATAATTGCTCACTCCAACAGCTCGAACTAAACCCTAAATAAAGTCATTCATGAGTAAACATATGGATTATGGAAGGGCATTTAGAAGTTTTAAGGACATTTATAAAAACATTGAGGAGCATCAATTATAAGAACAAAAAATATGCATTCATACACAAAAATAACTATTAATTTATCTTATTTAACTTGTTTATCAATGATTCTCTATTTTCTCTTTTCATTTTACCTTTTTTATTTAGTCAACAGTTCAAATTTAAATTTACTTGTAAAATATATCAATTGGTCTCCATATTCATAATTTCATATTAAAAATATCTATAAAAAAGCATAATTTCTATGATTTGAAAATAAATTATTGTAACCTTCTCATACATTGCCGCTAAACCATCCCAGAGAGCTAACTCTTGTAGAGGAGCATAATTTGCAGTTGACCAGTGTAATTGACCTATGCCTATTTGCTCAAGCTGCAACCTTTCCAATGATGCCCTGGAAAACCATTCTTTTATCAGATTTCTCATAGAACAGACGGTTTTGAATTTGATATTTGATAGGAGGAGAGTGTTGTGTGGAAGTTTAAATAGAAGAAACTTTGCCCACTTAGAAGTTTTAGTCAGTGCTACTCGTTAGTAGTGAACAAATCAACAGGTAGAAGCAGAAAATATTACTAGCAATTAGTTTGGTATTATTGAGTACATAAATCAATACTTCTTGTACTGGAGATGCATTGCGAATGAATAGGAAAAAACTTGATCCTTTTCTTGACAATATCTGAGTCTCTCTCCCCTCTCACTTTCTAATTCTTATGCCATTTTCCTTTTTTTCTCTATTCTACCTTTCCAATTTCTTTTCTAATCTGTCTCAGAGAATTGCATGCATCAATTCACATCAGAGCAAGTCCTGGTGCCTACTAACCATTCATCTTGTAACTTCTATCTTTCCGCTTCATCTTTATCAGTTTCTCTAAAAATCTTGGGCAATTTTTTTCTGTATTAAACTTTCAAGATTACCATATCAGCATAACTATCCTGATAATCATTTATTCTTGGATGGATTTGTTGATTGCACAAATAGCTTAAAGATTCCCTTCAAGCACTACTGCTTCAAATTTTCTTCTGTTTCCCTCCATTAATTCCACAATATTTTCCTACACCTTTAATTTCTTCTAAGTTTTCATATCCTCAATCTGGTGCCTGAACCTTCCTCAAAATAGCACAAGAATACAACAGGTTTGCAATTCAAATTCTCTTAGCAAAACCAAAAAAAGAAATGATACTATTCACCAGTAGACATCTCAGTGATAGAAGGAACACGGTGTTATGCTTATGGTGTCTTGATTTACAATTTCAAAGCACCATGAACCATTTTCATGTTACAAAGTGTATGATATGGAAGAAGAATTGCATTTAAAGATTTATGAAGTAGAATACAAGGACCCTGAGAAACAAGAAAATCAAGAGAGCATAGACGATGTGGGAGTGATAATCAAGAAGCTTCTGAAGTGTGTAAGGTCACGGAGGATGAATTGGAGAATGCAAGGGTATTGAGGATAATAGAAGAAGAAAAGTCCACATTCAAAGAAAAGCCAGCAATGATGAAAGAAATAGGAGCTCAAAATCTGCAAGAAGTGAAGAAGACACAATCTTGGAAGCAATTTAAGGCAATTTGATCTTTAAGTCATAAATCAATGAAGAACATATCACTGCTTTTGATAGTCGTCCAAGAAACTTGAATGACCTAAAAGGAAATGATAAATTTGCTACGGTTCATTCCAAACTGAAGAATTTACTGAGCGCCTGAACCAATTCAGATTTTCAAAGATGTTAATGGTAGCATGAAAATTGAAGAAACGGTAAGAAGAATTAAGCAGTCACACAATGGTATAAATGGGCTGCAAATGCAATTCAAGAATCTGCAGAGTGCATAATTTACTAATGTGTGTATATATATATAGCAGAATCAAAGAAATTTTGTGGGTAGCAGAATTCTGAAGAGGAGAAATTGTTACTTAGAAGGTTAAAATGCAATTCATAGAACTTCAAGGGAAGTTTACCTGCAAGCTTTGACAAACTGCCGTGGTGTTAGACGCCATGGATATGCAGCAAACTTTGTAGCAATCACAATGTCATCTTGGATCCGCTTGCCTGAGAATACAATCAATCCAAAGATTATTTCATTATCTATCTCTCAAATAATCCAAAACCCGTAAAAATCCTGACCTGGAAATTCTTGAATGAACTTGCCAATAAGCCTTTCGCTCTGCCCATTTAACCTGCCAGTCCCATAAGAATCAGCAGTATCAAAGAGATTGATTCCATTGTCCAAAGCAAAATTGAAAGTCTGTTGAAGATCAGTGTCCATTGATTCTTGGTAACCCCACAAGAGCTGGTTCCCCCATGCCCATGTCCCAAACCCCATTGGAGACACCGTCAATGGACCCATCCTCACCTGCCCATCACCATAATGTTTTAAATGAATACGCATATTCAGATATATGTATGTATCTACAGAGAATTGGAGAGATTCATAAATTACCTTTTGCCATGGCCAGAAGGGAGGCAATTTGAAAGGCCTGAAGGGTGATAAAGATGGAGGGGGAGATGAATTTGAAGAGCAAGCACAGTTAAAAGGCCTGAAGGGCGTTGAGATTGAAAATGCCATACGTAATCCTTTGAGCTTCTTGTCCTTGCACACTCGAAAGAGTTGCATTTCAGGCCTTAGGCCATATACATATGTGGTCAGAAATTTTTTTTCATTTGTGTGGATAATAGGATTATGGTATATTTGTCAACACAATATATATACACACACGAATTATGATCTATTCAAACTAAATTCTAATTCAATTTTACGAATATATTCAGTTATTTTTAATTATGTTATTTAAATATTTAATTATTTTTTAAGCATTAATCATTAATTTTATTTTGTGAATTACGTCCACATATAAAATAAATAAATAAATATTTATTAATTAATTATTTAATTAAGGATAAATAGTGTTTAAAATAGGATATAAATTGTATATATTTATCCTACAAGAAATAGGTTTTTTAACCCTAATCTCCTATTGAGTAGAAATATATATACATAACATATATCTCCCTAAAAAATATATAGTTTTTATGAAAAACACCGTTTATAGTTCTCTAATAAATCATTCTACCTGTGTGATCTAGACAGTGAGAGTGTGGGTTTTTAGAGAGATTTTATGTCACGACCTGACTCCAAGTGCATGTGATCGGCACTAGGCATGTGAAAGCTTAAGGCCTCCATAGCTCATAGTCAGTTTAACCTGTCTAATTAATAGAAAAAACTGCAAGAGTCTGACTGTATCTATCACATATCAAGGGTTATGGGCTCACCTATTAAACAGAACATGTGCATAATATCATAACTCTACCACTTAAGGCCATCATCTCAATAATATCAAGCATCATCATAATCAGATTCCTATTTAATAGAAAATCTCATCATACCACAATACAGACAAAACTGATACAAGAATAAATACTTACAAATACATATTCATACTCTACTGTAATTGCAAAATTCTAAAATACATAACATAGTATAATACAAAATAAAATACATATACAAATACCTAAGGTAAAATCCACTGCCGGAGAAGAAGGGAGAGAAACTCAACAAAAATTAACCACTTCTAGGCTCAACCTGCAACTTGGAAAAATAGGGAGACAGGGATGAGCGCCTCAACTCAGTAAATGATACTAACCAATATACAAACCTAGTATTCTATAATCGTTCTAATAATAATAATGCTCATACATCGTGCTAAGCAGACAAATAATCACATAATCATCGTCAATAGCCTAAGCCACACAGCGCCGACCCGACTGACAACAGCATCGAGCGATGGGTAAGCTCCTAAACCGTCATACATCAGTCATAACTCATCAATCATAATTATCATCATAATCATAATCACAATTCTAAATGGCCTTATATCATCCCAATCTCATCCAATATCCATAAGTAATATGCATCACATATATAATGAAACATTCACATACATATGCTAGAATGCTCAATCCTGATACATAATGCATATATATATATATATATATATATATATATATATATATATATATATAATAACCCATGCTCATATGTGATAACTCTATTTTCTTAAAGTTATTTTACATGTTTAAACTCAAATTTTGGTTCAGTTCTTGAGAATTTAATAATATTATTACTTATTTTGAGAAATAAATAATTCTAACAATTTATAAATAAATTATGAAATATTTTTTTTATATTTTATTTTACAGATCAAAATGACATTAATGATGCAGGCAATGATGTTATAATATTAATGATGCAGGCAATGATGTCATAATAATAATGATGCAGGCAATGATGTCATGATAATAATGATGCAAACAATGATGTCATAATAATAATGATGCAAGCAATGATGCAAGATGATGGAAAAAGAAAATGAAAATTACCTATAAATAGGCATTACCACCCCTTCTTCAAATGATCATTCAATCATTCATTCAAATAAACAAATAGATAGAGAGATTTATATTTTCTTACTTTCATTTCTTTTTATTTTCATTTTGATCAAGAAGAGAAGTTTTGGAGCTCGTGTACGCCAAAGGCTATATCCCAAAAAGAGTTATTTCTAAACTTTTATTCTTCAATTTAATAATAAGTTGTTATTATGTTATCTACTAGATTGATTGTTAATTTAATTGTTTCTTCCTTCTTAATTATGAATAGCTAAATTTATCTTTCTAAGATTTAGATGTAATCTTTTGATTTTCCTATGATTATTTATATTTAATTGATTGGGTTTGATCGTTGGAATTAATCTTTTATCTTAGGGTTTAATGCTAGAAATTAATTGGCCATTAATTGCATGGATTAAGATATTATGTGAAGTAGCGAGAATGGAAACACAATATTAGTTCATTAAGATAATTGACCTAAGGTATGTGTTGCTTAGAGATAAGAATATTCCTTTGTGATTAATTAAAAGATTTCCATAAAACTTAATGGGTTTGTGTTAATTGCTTGTGATCACGAGAGTAGACATAAGGTTAATATAAATACTTGTGTTGTGTCTTGAGAGAGAACATCATATAATATAGGGAAATCTAATCATTAATTCCAACAAGAATAACCCAATCTAAAGAATATAGAGATATTATAGGTAATCAATTGATGAAATTCAAATCCTAATTCTTTTTCATATAGTGAATTTATCTCTTAATACTTATTTTTATTTTATTCTTAAATCTCAATTAAATTGATATTCTAAATAATAGAGTAATTATAATTTTAGTACTTGACAATACCTTCCCTGTGGAATTGATATTCTACTCATACACTATTACTTGCCCACGATCTGTACACTTGCAGATTTTTAGCAACAGTTATGTAGCAAGACAGATATTAGTTGTTTTGTGATAGCCAGAGTGCTATTCACCTTGGAAAGAATTCCTCCTTCCATTCAAGATCAAAGCATATTAATGTAAGATATCACTGGATCAAGGATGTACTGGAGAAGAAGCTATTACATCTTAAAAAGATCCATACAAATGAGAATGGATCAGACATATTGACCAAGATTCTACCAAGGGAGTCGTTAGAGTACCGTCGATTAGCTGCAGGAATGGTGGAGCCTTCCATGTGATCGGCAAGGGAAGATTTGATAGGTTTCCCTCTACATGGTCATACACTACCAATCACTCATCTTGATTAACTCAACAACCCACCACCAATCACCCATCTATATTTGTTAGCTCAACAATCAAAATTTTCTTTTGAAAATTTTGCTCTCTGCATGGCTATAAATAGCCATGAAAATGGAAGGCAAACACAACAAATTGCAAGAGCAATTTTAACAACCAAGAGAGGAAAAAAGTGAGCCAGAGAAACAAATTCTTTGAAGAAAAATTATAAGAGTTTTTTTTTTTTTTTTGAAGGTAAAAGGGAAGATTATATTAAATCAAAGGAAAGAAAATCCAACAGAAAATGAGGTGGAACAAACCACCACTCTCCTAGACCAGAACTAATACCAATTGCCTTGGCTAAGACATGGGCACATTGGTTTGCTGATCCCTTAACAAAATAGAGTTTACAATCAAACAACTCATTCAATAGGGAAATACAATCATTAATTACTAAGCTACAGGATGATAAATCAATTGAGGGGTTCGAAATGGCTTTATAAAGTTCCAAACAATCAGTTTCAATGAGTACATTACTGTAATTTTTTTCCTTCAACCATGATAGAGCTTCTTTACAAGAGAGAGCTTCAGCAATCTTTGGATCTTGCAAACACCGAACAATACCATTCTTTGCCACAACAAAGTCACCATTAGAGTTCCTAATAACAAAGCCATAAGATACCTGCTGAGATGAAGAATTGATGGCTGCATCGAAATTTAATTTGACATAGTTAATAGAAGGCTTCATCCAACGAGTAGCAAATTGATTAGGTACTAAATTTGCAGCAGTCGAAGCAGATGATCTAGCAACTTTCCATTGAGACAACATGGTATTTGCTAGGTGAACTACTTCAGATAAGCTCGTAGTTTTTTGTTCCCAAACTAATTGATTTCGTGCATGCCATATCACCCAAATAATCATGGATGCCTGCTCGACAGTAATGGTATCCGAAGAAGAACAAAAAGCATTCCACCAGTCTGAGAAGGAGATGGAACCTATGTTGAAGAAGCCCACTATTGAGGCAATCCATACTTGTCTAGCGAAATGACAATGAACAAAAAGATGAGCACAAGATTCACTAGCAGAATTGCAGAACGGACACAGGTCAATAATATCAACACCCCTCTTCCTTAAATTACAATGCATGGGCAAAACATCACAGCAAATACGCCACATCAAGTTTCAAACTTTATGAGGAACATTCAAAGACCACAATCTCCTCCAATTAAACACACAAATCTGATTATTAGAAGCTGAAATATTTTCAATCAACTTTCTATATGCATTTTTGACTGAGAATAGACCACGACGATCATACCTCCATGAAATCTTATCATATACTCGCCTCAAACTCAATGGAATATTTAAAATTAAGTCAAAATCCTTTTGAGAGAAAACTGATATGATGAGCTCCTTATTCCACCTCTTAGGATTGTCTAATAACAATGAATCCACATTAGCATTAATCCAATTGTGATTAATTGCAGTCTCAACATAAGGGTTGTCATCATCTGGTAACCAAGGTTAGTCCCAAATACTGATTTCAGAACCGTTACCTACTCTGAAAATGCATCTGTCCTTCAACAAAGCTTGGCCAGCTAACATGCTTCTCCAAGCATAGCTTGGATTCGGTCCAAGAGAGGCATCAAGGAAAGAATTATTTGGAAAATACCTCGCCTTATACAACCTTGCAACCAAAGAATTTGGGAATTGAAGCAATCTCCAACCTTGCTTGCATAAGAGTAACACATTAAAATCATGCAGCCTCTTAAAACTTAAGCCTCTTTTGCTTTTGTGAATGCAAAGCTTGTCCCACGACATCCACTTAATACTACTGCCAGTCTTTCCCCTATTCGACCACCAATAAGCATTCATTAGCTTTTCCAAATCAGAACACAAGCCTAAAGGGAGCAGAAAAATAGACATAACGTATGTCGGCATGGCTTGTGCAATGCTCTTAAGCAAAACCTCCTTGCCAGCTCTAGAGATTAATCGTTTCCGCCAACAACCTAATCTTTGTTTAATTTTTTGTTCCACATATGAGAATACAACTCTCTTTTGCTTGCCAATGAGAGAAGGCAAGCCAAGATAGGTACCATGCTCTTGAGTTTGATTCATATGAAGAATAGAACAAATAGCCCTACAATTTTTAGAAGAGGTATTAGTGGTAAAAAGGACATTAGATTTCTGGTAATTAATGGCCTGACCAAAAGCAACTTCGTAAGTTGCAAGACATGTCTTCACATATTCAGCTTCAGAATGATTAGCTCAAAAAAAGAGCAGACTATCGTCTGTAAAAAATAAGTGAGAGATAATTGGAGCCCCTCTTGCAACCCTACAGCCGTGCAATAAGCCTCTTCGCTCACAATCCTGCAATAATATTGATAAGCCTTCCGCGCAAATGAGGAACAAATACGGCAATAGAGGATCGCCTTGGCGGAGACCCCTTTGAGGAATAATAGGATCAATTTCTTCACCATTTGAAACCATCGTATACTGAACTGTTCTAACACAAAGCATAATAAGATCAACCCATTTCACATCAAACCCCAGCCTGAGAAGCATACCTTGGAGAAAATCCCATTCTATACGGTCATATGCCTTTGACATATCAAGCTTCAAAGCAGCATCTTGACCCATCTTCTCATTTTTCTTTCACTTCAAATAATGACCCACTTCATAGGCTACCATGATGTTGTCAGTGATCAACCGGGATGGGACGAAAGCGCTCTGATTTTCAGAGATAATACCATATAACATTCCTTTCATACGATTAGCAAGCATTTTGGCCTTGTTTTTATAGACCACGTTGCACAATGCTATGGGGCGATAATCAGTGACTTTCTCAGGTGATTTCTTCTTCGAAATTAGAACTATAGAAGTGGAGTTCATATCCTGTGGAAAACAACAATTATGCAAGCAATCCAAACAAAATCTTGTGATGTCCGGACCAACGATTTCCCAGAAATGCTGATAGAATCCGGGATTCATGCCGTCGGGACCCGGATATTTATCTGGGAACATTGAGAAAAGTGTTTCTTTAACCTCTCTAGTTGTAAGAGTTTTTGAGTGTTTTATTTTTAGGAAATAATTCCTAAAAAGGAGAGTGACATAATAGTTAGAAAAATACTTTGGAGTATTTTTGGGAAACACTGTGAGTGTTACTATTTTGGTGAGATCTCAATTTATTATTGTACTGCCTCTAGTATTGATTTAGAGAAAACTCTCTTATACCTGCTATTTGTAATAGTAGAAGAATTTTATTCGAAATTTGTCTCGTGAATGTAACCAAAATTAAGGGTGAACCACGTTAAATTACTGGTGTTATTTTTGTTGATTATTATTATTATTCCGCATTTTGATACCATGGGCCCAATAAAATGGTCACAAATAGTGGAGTGGAGAAGTAAATGGTTGATGAGATTTCTCATTGGCTCTATTCCTCTATCTGTTTGGATTCTATTGAGGGGGGAATTCCTTCATATGCCTTATTAGAAGCAACTCCCTAGGATATGATTGATGAATTCATCAATTTTGTTATTCGCCCTCCCAAGTTTTATTCCACGATTGCATTGTAAATATATATTCTTTTTTTTTTTAATTGTAAATGTATATTCTTAAAACCCTTGAAGCTACAGATGTTATCTAATGCCTTTATCTGTCATTTCTGTGCTGCACATATAGGGCTGATTATAACCTAAATCAATATTTATGGGAGAAGGATTTCACTCTTGCCAGTAGAGCATACAAGAGACAAGATTTGAAGGCAAGTATGGACATCAATTCACACTACTTTGCACTCTTTACTTGCTGCCTTCCCCATTTTGGAGGCAAGATCTGGGTTAATGTTCTTGCTAGATTTGAATTTTTTGAATTGATGTTCTTGATGTTTTGAATTTTCTATGTTGATTTTTGCGTTAATATTTCTGGGTTGTTCTTGATTTTCTGGATTTGTTCATGTTGTTCTTGATTTTTTTTATTATTCTAAAATAAATAATAGAAATAATTTAGCATTTTAAAATAAAAAATATTATTTTAATATAATTTTAAACGGTGTTAAACCTCTGTCTAGTATAAGTGCTTAAATGACTTAAATAAGACACTTTGCAAGTTAATTGTCCCAAAAAAAAAAGTTGAGAGACATTGCTCCACGGACTAAACATTAGGGACCTTTTTATTATGTTTGATGAACTCACAAAAACCCATATCTGGGTTGTTGTTGTTTTTTTTTTAAAAAAAAAAATTAATTCTAATAATTTTTATTATTTAAAGTTTAATTTTTTATTATTTAAAAAATCTAAATAGTTCCCACATCCGATTTAGTGGAGCCACATGACATCTGTTAAGGTCATTTGTTGCACATGACCTATTATGCCCTCAATTAAGCTAAAAAATGAGTTTAGGAGGTCAATTGACCTTTTTCTTTTATTTTTTTTTATTTTATTCAGGTCTCAAATTGAGTATTTGGAAAAAATATATACCCTGAATTAGGTATTTTCCATGAGATAGTCACTTGTATATAAAGAACTCTAACATGAACATCAGTAATAAAAAATGTAAAAATTAAACAATTTGATAAGTAACTTGGTTAGTAAACCAGGAACTACATAATAAATTTTTTAAAACATGAGTCTCGATTAATGTATTTGATCAATCATTCATAAGAATATATAGTAATTTACCTTTTCAAATTTTCTTAAACTTAATCAATACCTCATTTTAATATTTGAAAAATTCACTCCAATTGTCACGACCCAAACTCTGAGCCGCGACGGTCCTAGAGCATGGGTAGGCTTAAGGCCACCGAAAACCCGTAGAACCCATACATGCTATACAATCCAATATAGTATCATGCATCTGTACTAAAATTATCTCATCACATTGTCACATTATATATCATATCATATCATCTTATCTCATATCCCAAGGATCAGAACTTGAATTCATGCGTATACTCATATAACTCTTAATCTCATAACCTTATTATGTCACATATTCGTACATATACATACACATGATCTCATAAACTCGTAATTATCATAAACTTATAAGTCTCATAAACAATACATATAAGAAATCGTCCATACTTGCCATAAAGGCCAAAAGGATATCATGTTATTTATCAATTAGCTTGTACATATTCTTCTCATGTAACTCGTATTACATATACAACAATTACAATACTCTTTTAACACCCATGGAGCTACTATAACAACCTTAACATATACATACACATACATCTCAAATATAACTTTACTTTAATGAGAAAATCGTCAATCGAAGATTGCTTCTTGAGAAACCACTTGCTCACTATACTGTTTTCCTGGAAAAATGGAATCACTAATGAGATAAAGTAGTGAGTGGAGAATACACTACCATACTTGTGAGGCTAGTTATTTCAAGGCTAGCTCACAAGGATGGCTCATGCTTACTTATCACTTGGCTCATTTACTTATATTCATGAAATGAAGAATATAAGAATCACAATAACACATGAACTTTTATATAAACAAAGATTTATGGAAATCTTTAGAATTTAGATTCA
>CATKHJ010403585.1:0-13324 GCA_949750685.1 Vernicia montana | reverse complement strand
TTTTTAATAGGTGGCAAACCCTTTTCCCACCATTTTTTAGAATTTTTGAGTCTGAGACCTGCCAATACCATTAAAAGGAGAAAATTAAATTAAATTAAAATCTATCATATTAACCTAAATGAGTTGAAAATTATCAAAATTAGAGTTCCCAATATTAGAGAGGCCCAACAATTATTTTTCTTATGAACAAAAAGCTATAAATTTTATAGAAAATACAATTAAATTAAACTAGAAAAAGAAAACCCATAATCTTTCTTTTGCCGAAATTGAATCTTGAAATTTCTCAGCCAAATCCCTAATTATCGACACAATTATTAATTTGAAAAAGAAAAACCTTCAAAAGTAAAAAAGAAATCAAAAAAAGATCTTGACCAACCTGAGCCTTAATTAAAAATTTAACATAATTTCATCTCTTGGGTTTGTTTTGATTTTCTTGAAGAACAACCCTCTCGCCAAGAACACAACTATTAAGCGATGTCGTTAGGGATCTCCAAGCCTGAGTATTCACATTAGATGAAGAAGTTCTAAATTTATGTTATTCTCCAGGTCAACATGCTTGTAATGCACGCACTTTTGAACTGGATAAATAGGTAGTAAATAATTTTAATTTATCAAATTTAGGTGTTAAATTGATCATATTAAAAATACAAGAGGTAAAGTGATTTTTAGACCATTATAAATTAAGAATAGGAAGAGGATTAAAGTGCATTTGCTTTCTAATCATAGAAACAGATACAATTACTATTAATTTTCAGAAAAATAATTTATCATTATACCATAAAGACAGCCAAACTGCAGCTCAATCCAAGGTATACTTCTATAAGCTGCTGATGTTCAACTCTATAAATCTCAACAACAAACTCCAACAACATTTCTTTAAGAATAATATGTAGTATGGAACCCAACACAACCCCAAGGTAAGACAAGCTATGTCACAAGAATACATGGGAGTGTTTTGAGTTCTCATAAGTACAAAACCAGCATACAACATTAATTAATCTACAGAAACAGCTACAGAATTCGGAAGCTTGCTAACTAATTCTTAATTTGGTGGCTTGAAGAATTTTAACCTAAGTCCACTGTTCACCATACTCCAAACTCCTCCAATTGAAAATGCCAAGCTAAAAGCAATGCCCAACCAACCCAAGATCCAGTTGAAATACCAATTGAAGCTGTACTTAGTAGGTCTTTTAATGAGAACCCACATGAAGCAAGGGTATGCAAATGTGACTGGAAGGGTAAGTCCACCCAATAGGCCAGCAAGACTGGATAGGAAAGGAAGTGCAACACCTATGAAGAAAGAGATGAATCCATAGAATACCCGAAATCCAGATCGAACCCAGATCGAGCAGGGGCGGTTGGTTCGGCTGGTGTAGCCAGCTTCAAAACTGTCAAAAACTGGCATTGAATATATCTGGAAACTGCTTAAGCAATTGAATACAACTAACAGAAAAGTCATTGCAAGAAGTCCTCGAGGAATATCATGGTTGTGGAAACCATACAAAGCATTGAGAATTCCCCCTGAAGGCATCTGAAACAAGAGAAGAAACATATAGAAAGAGGAGAAGGAAAAAAAAAAAAAAAAAAAAAAGCTTGTTACTTATAAAATAAAGCAAAAACTAAACTACAGCTGAGACCCAACTAGCAGAACTGAAGGCATAGCACATACATTCATATAATCAATTTGAAGCATGTAACTAAAAGTGTATGAACACGAATGGATAATGACTTTATGATAAATGTTAGATTGTTGGAAATCTGAGACATCGATGCCATATATTATCAATCTACTTTGGTACATCAAATTTACATTAATTTAACAAGCATCATGGGCGAAGCTAGAAATTTTTGTAAAAGGAGGCAAAATTTCACGTGTTATAAATTTACAATCATTTCAAAGTAAAAATGCATTAAATAAATTTAATATCATAAATATATAATTAAAATAGTACAAAATCACATGTACACAAGTATTTTCATAATAAAAAATCATTTATGCAAGGTAATAACCACAGAAAAAAAAATTCACAAATTATCTTTATATTTATAAAGTTTTGGGATTGAAATTGTGTTAGAGAAAAAAAAAATATATTTTTATATTTTTTAACTTTTTTGTGATATGATTTAAAAATTAATGGTATTAAAATAATCACACTTTTTTATTTTTTCCAATAACTTTTGTAATTTGTTATATGATGAAAGATAATGTAGTCAATTTATTATTAATTAAAGAGTCAAATATGTAATTTTCCTATTTAAAATAATATATTTAATATTTTTAAATAGTTGAAAGGTGGGCAATTGGCCACCATTTCACAAATGTAGCTTCACCAATGACAAGCATGAATTGTCTATGTGCAAATTACAAATGACATGAAATCTTTTAAGCTGTAACCCACATGAATGCTCTAACTCTTCTTTTACAAGATTGTAACACAACGTCAAGAATGCAAAACTTAAAGGAAGTTGCAAGGGGACTTTCTTCCCACACTAATTAATTACTACTGTCTATTAGAACTGCATGGTGAATGAAACAAGGGCTGGCTATCAGTTAACATTACAACACCTAGCTGTGAGAATTTATACGTGTAGGTAATTCTACCATTACATATAGTATAACCTAAATTCCATAAAGGCAAATTTGATGCCATATTTGTAGGCTTTTATATCACCAGTGAATTTTCACATTTTTCCTTCCCTACAAATTGTAAATATGCTGCTGCCTTGATGTTTTTAGTTTGTTAGGTACACTTGTGTATTAGAGAGAATATGGAGCAGTGCTAGGGAACTTACAAGATTTCCATAAGCCCAAAAGCCTCCGATGGCAACAGGGAACAGGCACATGGCAATGAAGAAATAAGCAACTTTGGCTCCTTTCCACATGGGTACATGAGCTGGGTGCTTAAAGGTTGATGGCATTGTTGACTGCAAAAATCCAAATTAATGACATAAATAAGACCTCGAAATATAGATGATTATGCTTAGTTGCTCCAGCCAGACAGGAAGCTAGATAACTTTTGAAATTTACAGAGTGCATACCTGAATCTCCAGGACTAGATTATGCCCTCTGAAAGCAAAAGCTACAATTCCAAGTGCATTCATTACTGAAAAGACAGAAGCAGTAAAGGATGGAAAAGAAAGGGGTTCATAGGAGATTGAAGGTGGCCTTTGTTGACTAACAGAGAGCACCCACACCATGGTGGAATACGTTATAGCTGTTATGGCACCAATAAGGGAAAGTCCTGCGATTGAATTAAGATTTGGGAGCTGAGACAATACAATGCAAAGAGAAGTGAATACCAGGTACCACTCAACTGTCGTTAGGGGATTCGATGAACAGAGAGGCCCACAGACTATTTGGAAGAAAAGTTTCATGGTCTCCCCTCCTATAAGAATCAAAGCTGTTGCAGTTCCAGCTGACAAATAAACAGTTGGAAAGAGAGCAAGCCAAACACCTAATCTTTCCCCTGCATATAAAAGAATACAGAATCAATCATGGACAATGAATATCTTCAAATTACAAATTATAGAAAAACATCTCCTAAGCCAATGGTGATTAAGATGTTTTGAAATTCACCAAGCTAGCATAATTAAAAATTAAGAAATATATAGGCATATGAATTACTAAAAAAGTTCATCATAGACATCCATAGACTGTGCCTTGCATTGCTGATAATAGAAAGGCTATACAGCATATCAATATGTAGTTCCTTCTAAACAGTCACAAATGATTTCAGTAGCCAAGGATACGGACAATGAAATTTGTATTAGATACTATTTCATTATTAATTTTAAGTAGATTATTTCATTCAATTAACAAGCAGATAATCTATCAAATTATCAAAATAAATAGTGTGTGTTAACTCTGTATGCTCACCAAATGCAGCTTGTGCAAGTTCCACATATCTGTTATACCTCTTCCCGGGAACTGCTTCATGCAGCTGAACTAGAATCCACAACGTATAAAGTTGCCAACAGTAAGCTATGGTCAAGGATAATATTCCCCAACTCCTGCAAAGAACAACAAAGCCAAAAAAATCAATTCCCTCCCACTAAACACAGTGACTATTTTTTCCTTTCCAGTTTGTAAAATTTGTAAAGACACTGATAAGAAATAAAACATCAACCAATCTTTATTTTATTTTCCATTGTGGTTTTCTTTCATTGTATTAGGATTAACTACTCCTTTCTCTATAAACAGAAAGATACAGAGAAGGGTTGGAATCGTAACTGCTTAGCACTTAGCAGCATAAAGAAAAGGGAAACAATTGTTCTTGATTACAAGAAATTTGATAAAATGCTAGCTATCGAGCCTCTTATAGACTTATTTCCTAATTTTTTCGAGCATTCTAATTATTAAGTATGACACCATTTGAATTATTTATATAAATGGCAACAAGAAAGGGAGAAAAAAGGAACCAACCACCAGTTAATCCACCATAACACCATATAATATAATATTTGCCACTGGAATATGTGGATAACTAACAACTAAAAAGAATGCAACAAAAGAGTAGAGGTCTCAACTCTCAAGTCTTAACTCAGGAACAGTATTCCATTTTAGACCACTTGTTCTTTCTGGAAACTATAAAAGTAAGGTCATTTCCATTAGCAAGCCAATTGTATTGGGAAAACAAAAAATCAAAATGATCATGGAAAGCATATGGGTTCTTATCAAGATTGAAGATACTCAAAAACAAATCAACAGTAAATTACTTATAAAAAATTGAACAGAAAACAATAAGCATCAACGTTAAAGGTTGTAATTTGACAAAGGTGCTTCTGAGTTGCCATCAGTGGCAACGTGGCATGAGGATTATTGTTGTGTGAATCATGATCTTGAATGGCCGGATAAAGCCATACAAGTAATAAATAATAATCAATTATAAAGGGGTCTCTTTGTCTGAATCAAGCCAAAAGTAAAAACAGAATTATGAGAAGACCCGCAGCAGAGGTGGCATCTCTTCTCTAGAATAATAATTCAACTTGTACAAAAGTGAAAAGGAAGAAATGAATGAAGTGACTTGTTTCAAGGGTATTGAATTTCTATTCAAACCAAATCTGCAATAAAATTTTGAAAAAGATAAAAGAAGATCACTAGGTAGACCCACATCCCATAAACTTTACTCAGATTTTCCTCATTGGCTTATACCATACAGCACAGTCACTTTAATTAATTTTGCTGGTGAATGTACATCTTTAAAAGAAGTGCACTGTGGCCAGCAGTAAAGATACAATCTTTTGCAAGATTAAACTTGTTCCTTAATTTTAACAGGCAAAAGAAAATTTTAGTCATTGCAAGAATTGATACAGAAAATTAAAAAATCCCACCTTCATCAGACAGACTATCAAATTGAAAGCTTAATTAACAAAAGTTTAAGAATAACATAAAGCGACTGTATTTAGGTTAAATATGTGAAATTTTTAGCATAAAAATAAAATTTAATCACCACTTATAAAAATTAAAACTAAGATAAAACTTAAAAACCCAAATCCATAAATGCATTTTAAGGAAATTAGTTCGCTAAAAAAAATTATGTATAGGCCTCGTGAATACATGACAAACAGCCAATTCCACACATAAAAACAGAAAATATTACACACTAATTAAGGTAAAATTAGAAATAGAAATAGAAAGAGCATACCAGCCAAGGAAAGCGAAAGCAACAGGCAAAACCAGAGCCTGAAACCCAACACCAGCATTGAGATTATGAAACGCAGCGTAATGAGCATTTCCATTACGAGACTCAGTAATGGGCAGCCAAGCATCTTGTGGATTAAGCTTCGTAAGGTGGCCCATCTCCTCCAAATATCCTTTCATATTAATCAAAACCCTCTTCATTGGAGTCCCTATTGGACTCAAAAACCTCGGCGATATAAAAGACGTCGGAGTCCATGCTGTCGACGATTTCGCTTCCTTGGAAGGTGGCCTCGGCGATCTTTGACCAGACGGGGTTAGAATCTCCGGCGTGGAAGCACGAGGAGTTGCCGGAATGGATATAAGCTCAGTCTCTGGTCTTTCCTCCATTTCTTTACTCTCTCTCATTACTGAAAATGGTTGTCAACTCAAGCTCAAAATGAGAGGAAAAAATAGATTTCTATTTTATTATTGATTTGTTTGTTGGTTTCTGGTTATTGGAGAGAGAGAGAGAGAAAGATTATAGGTGTCTGTGTCTCTGTGACTGAGAACTGAAGAGGAATGTGAGAATGGTGTAGCAGTAGTGAACATGAAAGTTTGCACACTTTATGATCACGACCGTTGATCCTGCATGTGATGTGTGCGTCTCTGTTGACTGACGGAAAATAAGACCGACTTGCCTGAATCAAACTGCTTTTGATTAGTGTTTGTGGGTGCTTGTCTTTGTCGACCTCACTGACCTATATACTATATATATAATGAAGAGTGAAGGTAATGGTTCAATGTTGGAGGGTATAGGATAGGTTATAGTGTGGGGTTCAAAATAGGTCAAAGAGTACATCAATCATTTCTGTTCAGATATTTGATGGATGATCATTCATCTTGTGGGTCCTCACCTCTGAGTCCCGGAATTTCCGCTTCCATTAAAAATTTAAAAACCACTCGATTGCGATGATCGGCGCGTACGCATGAAAGCATAAGATTTTTATAAAAACTGGGTGAGAAGAAGAAGAGCTGTTAAGGCTAAAGTGTTATGTTAGCCATTACCCTTTTTTTTGTTTTTTTTGTTTTTTTTTTAATAAAAGCAAGATTCTTTCTGTATTTAATTCAAAATGTAATAATGGTAGGATGACAAAAATTTATAGTGCACGTAAAAAATTCTTATGAATAAATAAATGATAAGAATTTAAAGTTTTAATACTTCTATAATAAAAAAAATACTTCTATAATAAAAAATGGTAATTGAATACATTGATAAGAGCTTCTGGCAAAAAAAAAAAAAAAAAAAAACATTGATAAGTAATATAAATATTTTTAGTTATATGACATGAAAATATAAATTTCTCAAAAAAAAAAGTACAAAAATTGGTTTTTTTTCCCTCTAGTTAGATGTCTAACAAAATTAGATTTTCTTTTTAAATGAGTCTAAATAGCAGTATAACACTCTTTCACATTTAAATAATGTATTTAAAATTTAATTTTTCAATTGTTGTCCAAAAAATTAGATATTCATCAAATACTATTCATTTATAACAAACAATAAATTGGTTAAATAAAATGAAATAATAATTATTCAGTTTTTCTAACGAGTACCCTAAAAACACAAGTTAAGAAATAAAAATTCGAATAATATTAAATAAATAAATTAAAAAAATAAATAAGTGAAAAATAAAAATTTTCCCAATCACCTTTAAAACAAAAATAGAATAATATTATTACTTAGATAAGTCCAAGCTCAAAACATTACAAAGAAACTGGGGGCACTTGACCCAAGTTTAGATACCAGTCACAAAATTTGTTGCCTTTGCAAACTCATGAGCAGCAAAATTCGCTAATCTCTTAATAAAAACAAATTGAATATCATAAAGAAAACTTAATAAAACCTTACAATCATCTACTAGCATGCCAAAAATAGATGAATCATGACTATAGTTCCTTAAGGCTTGAATTAAAACTAGTGAATATGTTTCCATAATGACTATAGATATTCTTCTTCTTTATTTTTTATCATCCTCTTTTCTCAAATCTCTCTGCTAGGGTTTGCTCTTTTTCTCTACCGCCGCTGGGACTTGAACTGGGGGAAACCTACAGTAGCTTCTGCCACTGGTAGGGACCCTCGTTACCCTCTTTCTTCTTTTTTTTGTTCTTGTTTCTTTTTCTATTATGTTATTTTTGTCTACCAGTTATTCTGTTTTTGGGTGTTTTAATCCCCCATTTTGGATGCTTAGCGGTTGTTTGGCCGTAGATAGCTCCGGCTTTGTCCGGCCTTTCTACCATTTTCTTGTATTTAAGGTGCAATCTAAGGATGATAGATGGAGGAAAATGGAAGAAGTTGTTGTCGGTGAATTTGGTGCTCTCTAGGTTGATTTTCTCCATCTTTCGTTAAGCCTAATTGTCAATCACAAGGGGAATTACCCAGGCCGGAGTGGGTTGTTCTGTATGAGTTTGGCGGTTCCCTTTTCCTATTGTTCCACACAAGGCTCAGTAGATTCATGGTGGGTAAGTCCATGCAAGCAACGATTCTGGTTCTGTTGGATAGATCCAGCTACAAGCTCTCTCAAAGCCATAAGGCCTATTCTGCTTGGTTGGCCACAGAGGGTAGCTGCGGCAGCAACTCCTGCTAAGGTTGAGGTTTCGGCTGGGGAGGGTTTGATTGAGGGGAATTATTGTAATTTGCTAAAATTTGAAAGCTTGTGTGCCAGTTGTCTGTTGGGCTTTAAGCCCAGTGTTAGAAACCCTTTTTGGGTTAGGTTCTTGGACACTATGTCCAAAGTATATCCCTTTAGTTGGATTTATCTAATTGTCTTGAATTATTGTATTGTATGGGCTTTCTGCTCTCTTAATTAATGACAAAAAGTTATTGTGGCAAAAAAAAAAAATGACTATAGATATTGCTTTCTCCTTGATCTAATTGAGAGCCTTACAAAAGTTGATTGCTTCTGCTATTTTGGTGTCCATTAGGGTTGGGTTTACACATGGCAAGCATCTATTACTTGGCCACTGTTGTTTCTAATAATTCATTCATAGCCTAACCTCGATTGATCTACCATTAACGCACCATCTGTATTGCATTTCAGCCATCCAGTAGAAGGTTTAAGCCATCTAATTGCCCCGTCACTGCTTAAGGAAGACACATTTGCATTTTGTCTCACCTGAACTGCTTTCCAGTGAAATAAAAACAAGCAAGACAAACGCATAAGCTATTGGGCAACCTGTCATTTGTGATTCCAGACAACCTCATTCCTATTTTGCCAAAGACTCCAAGCCAGCATACACACTACTTATATCTCCTCATTGTTGAATTTGGAGAAGACATTTGAGAGCCAATATGTAAAGAGGGATATGAGTCTGCAATGTACTCGATTGGTAATAGCATCCAACACTCATTCGCCAATTGACAGTCAATCAATGCATGTGATATGGTTTCAATCTCAACGTGACAAATTGGACAGAATAAATCCACATAGACATGTCTTTGTGCTAATAAGCTTATTGTAGGAAGGCAATTACTACAAACACGCAATATGAGATTTTTTACCTTTGGATGGATCTTCTTCCACACATTGGATTGGTAGGGAATATTAGAATAATTGGAGACATCCACTAATTGTTTGTAAGTGCTCTTCACTGTATAACAACTCTTTTTATCAAATTGTCAGGATTGCTTATCATTCTTGTTTTGCAAACTCAGCAGAATTATGAGGATTAATTGTTGATCTGTATTGTTGAAAAGATCTTGAATAATATCATTGTCCCAAACTTGTTCATCAATTCTTATTAATTAGCACATATCATATAAGAAATGTTGGGAGCTTATATAGTTATGAGAGTTTCAACCTCAAAAGCTAATTATTGCGGTTGAATAGGTCAATTATATATAAGCTCATTCAACATCTTATATTTAATCAATGTGGGATTTATCCCCACATCATATTATTCCTTTCATTCTTTTTAATTAATTCTTTTTCTTTCAATTATTTTTATATGGTTTAACACTTCCGCCTCAAATGTCAATTGAGTATAAGTTGACACTTGATAAGCATATGGTGACCATTGCTCGGGCCATCTGAATATAGCCTACATGCAGTGATGGATTCGAGTACCTGCTATGATATCATGTAATAAATATTGGGAGCTTATATAATATAATGATATAGCTTGTTTATATCTTTATCATTTAGGATAGTAGTGATTGTAATGAAATAAAACTCTATTAAAATTGTTATTTTGTTCTCATTTCACTTTTTTATATTAATTTAATTATAATTATTATTATTTTTTAAATAAAAGGAATCTTTTATTAATAACGATTAATCAGTACAATTTGGAACAGAAAAGTAAACTTAACTGCGTTCAAGAAATACATATAAATCTTATTATAAAAATGAGCTTTTCCTCTGAGTTTCATTGATCGTGTTGACAGAACAATTGTATACAGCACATTGGCTGCGTTTGACACATCGACAAGAAACACATTCTACTCGGTGGCTATACTAAACCACAAATCGACTTCATTGTCTTTAAACGAGTCCGATCTTCTAAATATCTGACTCAAACTCCTCCTAACTCCCATGACGGAAGACAAACAAACTCTTATAAAGGAAAACAAGCAAACTTCCATAAAGGAAGACAAAATAAAAAAAGTATTAAATCGCATAAAAAAATATAACAAAACTCATAAAATAAATGAAAAGCAGACTTAAATTCATCTTTAGAGAGACACAAATTTACATATATATCTTATTGAAAATAAAAACTAAACACAATAAATAAAAATGAACCACCGCCGACCAAATGAAGGTCAACATGGCTCAAACAATAAATTTTAAAAAAAATCAAAAATTAAGTTGAGAGAGGAGACGACTAGGCTATAATCTTAATAATAAATTTGAATTAACCGTTTTATAATTATATTTTATATGAAATAGTTATTTTTAATAAGTGTTTTTAGAACACTAGTTAGAATAATCTTAATAATAATAATAATATAAGGTAATTAAGAGAAAAATCTTTGATAAAATAATATTTTTGTTCCTAGATATTCACACGGAAATCCAAACATAATTCAACGGTCGCGCGTGGGGACAGTTCTTTGCACGCACGGAGTTGTGGGGCTTTAAAATGGTCCCACCATCATCGATTTTTGTGTGGCGGTAACTTTGAAAAAAGGTAGAAATATACAGAGAGGTTAGACTTGAGAGCATTGACAGGGTTATCCGACACTACCACGTGCCTTTCCTGTCGCGTGGACTTTGCCGTGCGATTATGTGACACGCTTAACAGCGTTTGGTGCGTCACTACAAACTTCTCAAAATTTGTTTGGTTATAATAGTCGTCAATAAATATCAAATACTGAGCCTTATTACCAAAATATTAAAGAAAATTAACGTTGGGCATACAATAGCTATTTTCTTTTTAATATTGATAACACTCAAAATATAATGTGAATACTGTACACGCATTGTGAGCTACTCGTTTCTTGAGAATAAAAATATAAATCTACAAAAGAAAAAATCTCTTTTCCATAATTAAATCTATATACATAATTCTATTCATAATAATAATAATAATAATAATAATAATAATAATAATAATAATAATACGATTAACAGATTTAATAGATAAATCCCAAAGGGATCAAAGTAAGTAAATTTAACTCTAAATATTATTGAATTTCAAGATTTCACTATTTTGACAAAAAATTTAATATTATTGAACAAAAAACTCATTCATCATATAATAGATTTTATTTAAATGCACTAAATATATTAAATAATTTTATGAAAAAATGTAACATGTTATCTTTATATATCAATTATTTACAAAAACTTACGTAAATTTTAGTGGTTTAAACGTTGATCGAGATTACAGAGTTATGTAAAAGATAAATTAATTACACAACAGCATGCGAACTGATTTATAATGTTGTTGTTGTTGTTGTTTAGGCGTGAATAATGGATTCCACTATTATACCATATCATCATAATGCTTAATAAAATTGATTTATTAGTAAAATGCACAATGATTATCATTTTCTTAAAAAGAAAAATTAAGTAAATGGTCCACAAATCACAGTATTGATCAATATGCTTATCCGCCGAAAGTTGAACCGGACCTTCTAACTGGTGTTCCCTTTTTCTTTGATTTCGAATCTTCGATTCTATAAAGAATTCAAGCGCTATAGAAAAGAAGATGATATGTGTTCCCCAGTTATCTGAAGCTTTTTTTTTTTTTCTTTCTTTCTCGTTTTGGGTTTCTTTTCTGTTTGCTATTATATTTTAGTTAGGAGTGAGTAAAATTAAATCGATTTTTTTGAAATTTTGGTATGGTTAAATTTAAAAATTTAAAAATCAAATTAAATTATGGTTTCCTTCGGTTTTTATTCAAAAAGTTTTAATTAAAATCAAATCGATAGAACTTTATTTATATACATATTAAAATATTATTATATTATATATATATTAAAACTGAACCAATTATTTACATATCCTTAATTTTAGTTTGATTTAATTTTAAACTGAACCGATTATTTACATACCCATAATTTTAGTGTTCTTTTGAGAAGAGGACTTGAGTAGAACTGCAGCCTGCTTTCTCTTTCTCGGGCCATGATCAACTCCTACCGCTTGGGCCTGTCCTTTACTTGAGACTTGAGAGTATTTGTCCAAGGTCTATGTATCTGTTCACAGACAAACAACTTAGCATTGTAAGGACTTATTATTTTTATAAAATTTAATGAATGAAATTAGTTTTTTATAATTTTTTTGCTTTTATATATAATAATTTAAAGTCTTCCTTTCATTTATTTATTTATGAGTAAAATAATATTACTGGCTAATTTTTACATACTGTATTAAATTCACCTTTTAATTTAATTAAAAGCGGGCCATGAATTAAGAGATTCGTAAATATATTTCTTTTTCGTAAATTATTTCCGATTAATCTTAAATTTGTTACATGTAATTCATTTTTTAAATTAGGTACCAAGGTGGCAAATGGATGGATTTGATAGGTGTAAGATGAGTATAAATAAGGTGGAATTTGAATTACTCATTTATTCATTTATAATTCATTTAAAATTTATATGGGTATTTAAAATGATATAACCCACATAAATCTTTACCCACTCATTTACACAAATATTGTTAATTTAATTATTTTTAATATATGTTTTTGAGAAAAAATATTTTTAATATATCACATTATTATTATAGACCATATTTTTATTTAGTAATATATTTTAAAATTTAATCATTTTTTTTATATTTTATAATATTATTATTTTTAATGTATTACTGTGTAATTAACTATGTAAATGTATTTTTGTTAATTTTCAAAACTAAATGGCAAGGGATATATTTTTGTTTTCTTTGAATTTTTAATACAAGTGTGAATATTTTTTCATTGATGGAATCTAAGAATTGGATATTTAATAGGTTCCCAAAAATTGTTCCATCATGTAAAAAAATAAACACATTAATTAATTAATATTATCATTTATTATTGATAATGTAAATATAAAATTGAGAGAATTTGTATATATTGATATTATGTGTTGTGTACAAAGAATAAATTTTATATATAGAATTACAGGTGAACCAAATATGGAATAAGAATATACAAAAATAATTAGAGGCATGATTATAGGCAATACTCTTTACGTTAACAATTTTGTGATATATATAT